>PVIJ01003113.1:0-142324 GCA_004024925.1 Scalopus aquaticus
AACCAAAACTAACAGACACCCTACCAACTGGGAAAAGATTTTTGCACACAATACATCTGATAAAGGACTGATAACAAAAATTTACAAGGAACTCACACAACTCAACAAAAACAAAGCCAACAACCCAGTCAAAAAATGGGCAGAAGAGCTCAAAAGGCACTTCTCCAAAGAAGAAAAGCAAATGGCCAACAGATACATATAATTAGAATTTGTATCCAGACTGTCTTTCTGAGTTTCTTTAAAGTTACACACACACACACACACACACACACACACACACACACAGGCACACACATACACACACACACACACACACACGAATATATAATGTTTTCATTCTTTTTCAAAATCATTTATCTCAAAACCAAACTTTATTCAATCTTTATCATCTCTGTCCTCACAATCAACCCATATTACTAATGAGTCCAAAGATCTTTTAGACTTTTTGAAGATCTGATGGGTACCTACTGTCAATTATCAATATTTCAACAATTTTTTTTAATAATTTTTTTAAAGATTCATTTGTTTATGCATACAAGCTGGGGTGTAGGTCAGAGATGCGGGGTGCAAGGTGGTGAGAGGATTCACCAGAGACAGAGTGGGGAGCAGAACAGGCAGATGGACTGAAGTGCACTGCTGAGGGGAGCAGCGGGCGAGGCAGGAGAGATCTGCTGCGCCATGTGGGAATCTTCCTGGCTGGGTATCAAACTCTTGCTGCTGTGGCTCTGGATAGCTTCATAGTACTGTGTTTAACCTGTTGCACCACCAGGGAGGCCCTATTTCAACAATATTAATAGAGATTTTATGCATGTATTTTATATGGTCTTCATATTATCAGTCTCTCTTACTGATTATTTGCTTGGTTTTGGAGGATTCTGTAATTACAATAATACAGAGCGCAACTGTCAAACAAAAAACTAATTAGTTAAAAAAACTGTTTTTAAAGATAAGCATTTAAAATATGGAACCATGAGCAGAAAGTAATAGTATTTATCAAGACGCTGGGGACAAGATAACTCAAGTAGCTTTATCTTATGACTTATATGACTATAAATGTACTGTATCTGATATTCCTACTCCTATTGTCTTTGCCACTTTTTGTTTCCATTAAGTGAGAACAAATAATATATTTCTAAATTAATAAAGGCAGAGTTCTTCACATCCAAATCAGACTGCACACATATTATTAAAGTTTGGATATAAAGAGAAATTGAAAACCTGTTTTCATTCTAACATATCTGCCTTTTTTTCTTGCTTTCGTAAAGATTCTGATGCTTAGTTTTGTTTTATTTAGTTTAATTTAATCGATACTTTTACAGGCTTTAAAAATAAGTTATTAATAGTACTACACTAATAGATTTTAGAAACCAAATTGTCCTGGACAAAAGGGAAAAACTATGCGTGGAGAAGAGAAAACATTTCATCTTTATAAACAGATTTTTTTTTTTTTTTTAAAGAAACCGTTTTGAAGCCTTCATCAGTTCTGGCAAATATCACACCAGTTTCTTCCAACTTCTAAACCTGGGAGTTAATCCAAAACTCTGGTAGTCAGAGATCTGCTAAGTATGTTGTTGCTCTATTACCTGACACTTTTGGCTCAATTTAAATTTTTTTTTTATTCATTCTTTATATTTTCTTACTCTATTGTTGTTGAATCTTACGTATAATGGTAGCACTGCTTCCTCCTTATTTACAGAAAACAAAAACTTTTAAATATGTATCTCCATACATGAAACAATTTACTTAAATTTATAATTCAAATTATTAAATATGCTTTGGTACTTTGTTTTATATTGCATATAAAAAGAAATTAAAACATTTCATCTTTTAACCAGTTGCATAAAATAGGTTTATGAGGCCTAATTATATTTCTTTTTAGAACTAAATGCTGAATTACTATTTTTTATGAAATTTTAAAAATGTCGTCGCTATGGCTAGTATTATGAGTACTTTAAGTAACAGGCACATACTTAAGAACGATATTTAATCATACATTTTTATGGAAAAAAATTTCCAAAATATTACTAATAAGTATTCAGTTTTACTCCATTAACTTTGTTCTTGTCATTACTTCGGTAATATTTGCTTTATTGCTCACTAAGAGTATATAATCTCTGGAAAGAAGAAACATAAAAATTTTATACATAGATTCTACTGACTCTATAATATTTCTACAAGAATACGTATTATTTCATGAACACATCTATGAATAGATTTTTACTAACTTCTACTGTTTTTCTTGGGAAATAAAACGCGCCTACAAAGTAATTTAAATTAAGATTGCTAAGTAGGCCTCCCTGGTGGTGCAGCAGTTAAGCACTGCGCTGTGGAGCTGTCAGCGGCCGTGATGCGAGTTCGATGCCTGCCCATGGAGATTCCCACATGGGGTGGCAGACCTCTCCTGTCTCGCCCACTGCTCCCCTCAGCAGTGTATTTCAGTCAGTCTGCTTGTTCTGCTCCCCACTCTGTCTCTGGGGAATCCTCTCACCTCCCACATCTCTGGCCTGTACCCCAGTTCTTGTATGCATAAATAAATAAATCTTTAAAAAAAAAAGACTGCTAAGTACTGAATCCTGGTATTTCTAACCAAATTTTACAGCCCCTCACTTTATCTTTTAAACAAACAAACAAACAAACAAAAAGATCTATACTAAAATTCACTATTCCAAATTCACTATAATAAAAGTTGGATAAATGAGGTACATTTTGGTAGAGTTCTAAGTCACTATTCTTTTGACTGGAATTTTTACTATTTAGTGATTACTATGGCATTGACGCCAGATAATTTATTCTAGCACTTTCCCAGTTTTGTTTTCTAGAGCTTCATTTTAATAGATTATTAATAAGTATTGAGGGTGATGGAACACATATAATATTTCTCTGATATACTAAGTTAGAAAATTGGGGGGGGGGTTTAAATAAAAAAAAATCCTTGATTTTTTTTGTTTCTGTAGGACCGCTTAAGGCTTAAGAAAGAGTAATCAAATATACTCATTATCCTCTGATCAGACTCAGTTCAGTGTTTCATGTGTGTTTTTTGATGAATTGAGTGCGATCTTTTTGAATACAGGGAAGTAAGATGAGGGAAGGTTTGCATGTGGTTATACAGAGGAAGGAAGCCACCAGAAAGCTAGCTCCTGTCATGCATTTGCATGTAATAGGATGAATTCCCTGTAAATATGGTAGGTCAGATACATCCACATTCCATTTTACCAAATCATTAAAAGCATATGTATTTAAATTTTACTTGTCAGTATTTTCCAAACTTTCTTGATGATTAAAAAATATTTGAATGATCGTTCAAAGAGATTTTGAGGCTTCACATCAGATCTCCTTTACTGAATGTCTAGATGAGTAATTTAGTAAATTTTATTTTTTCCCAGTCTCTTTATTAAGAAAAAAGGAACCAGGAAATCATTTAAGTGTAGATTATGGTGTTCACTTAATTTGGTTCTGCATTATTGACAGATAATTTCACTCATTCTCATGTATATAAAACTCAACCCTTATAATATGCTGGATTGCAGCAATTCTTCTTAGTACTTAGAATATCACAATATGTGGAAGTCAGATGATATCTACAGTTTTACTCAAGGTTCTCAGATGGTGCATATTATATTTCCAGGGTATGAGGATTTTTAATTTATCTTTTCAAAATTAAAATATTTGTGGTTAAATCTAGTAGGTCCATATGTCTACAAAATATAGACTCACATTTAAAATATAGGGAAATATATACAAATTAAAGGGTTTCATTGACAATATTATTCATTACATGTAAAAGAAAGCCTCATAATCCTATGAGCACAGATTATATATTCTTGAAAGATGAATATCTATGCCATACACACATTTCTCCAGAGCTATTAAGTATAGAAGCAGAGCATTTTAAGCACAGAAGCCTTTTTTAAATTTGATTTAATTTTTATAATATGGAAATTTTTTTCATATCCATATGTAAAGAGGATATTTCATATTCGTACGCATATCACTTTAAGCGAGTGATAATATGTGATGGGCATAGAGAGGTAAAGAAGACAGGTTTTCCAAACTCTGTGACAAATCACCATAAATTCTACTTATATTAATAGTTACAACAGAGTTAACTTTTAATCATAGTGATATAGACATAACTTTCAACACTTTTTCTTAAGATCTTAGGGTATTTAGTATAAATCCATAGCAGTTTGGTCATAAACTATAGCTATTCAATTAAAATTGAAAGCAATACAGATATAATATGTATTTGGATATACTTAAAAGTACAATGAAATAAAGGAAAATAGAATAGCAAGAAAGTAATTTACTAATTCACATAACCCCCAAAATATTTGGTAAATATTTTAAAATATATATTTTAAAATAAAAACAATTAGAATTAGTAAGAGTGGTCAGTAAATTGCCAGTTGCAAATTAAAGGAGATTAATATTCCTAAATGTCAATAATGTCACATTATGAACTAAAATTAAATCTCATTTTCATTAACATCAAATTTTTTTAAAATGTGAATAACCCTAATGATAAAAGATATCAGTGACATGTACAAAGGTAATTTTAAAACAATACTAAAACATCTTTTTTTAAAAATTTGAATAAAATAAATGTAATTTTGGGAAGGGAAAGGCTAATTACTTTAAAGGTATTGAGTGCTTCTGTATTTATTTAGAAGATGAAAACCATTCCCATCTAAACATCATTGGGAGTTACTGGAGTCTTATCAAAATATTCTAATGATTCATCTTGGTCAAATAAACAAACTGACAAATGAAAAATAATACACAGGCTGCATATGATAATTCAATACATGATAAAAGAAACATTAAACCAAGTCATGAAATTTATACAAAAATTGGTATAGTAAAAGAAGTATAATCTACACATCTAAAGAGGTATAATTCTATACCTCTGAATTATATGCAGTGTTGTAAACCAAAATTACTTCAATAAAAATTAATAGAATAAAATGCATTTTAACCTCCCCCCAAAAAAAACACACAAATAAATGGAAGAATAACAACAAAATGACCTAAAACTTAGTCCTCATTATTAATGCAATACTTTTAAGCTTAAAAAGTACATATATACTAGGAAAACATGGAAAGTGAATATCCATCATTAATAGAAATGTATAATCTTTCTTTTAGAAAGCAGAGGTGGTATATTTATCAGACTTTTTAAAAAATGATTTATTTATTTTTGCATTCAAGCCGGGGTGCAGGCCAGAGGTGTGGTGCAGTGAGAGGGTTCACCAGAGACAGAGTGGGGAGCAGAACAGGCAGATCGACTGAAGTACACTGCTGAGGGGAGCAGCGGGCAAGGCAGGAGAGGTCTGCCGCGCCATGTGGGAATCTCCCCTGCCGGGCATAGAGCTCTACGGCAATGTGCTTAACCTGCTCTGCCACCAGGGAGGCCCTTTATCAGACTTCTTAAGAATGTTCAGAACATGTCACACAGAAACTAAAATTCTGGGGTTTTGTGAAGGAAAAGGTAAATATACAACAATTCTTAGCAACAGTTTTTTTTTTTTTTAAGATTTATTTATTTATACATACAAGCTGGGTACAGGCCAGAGGCATGGGGCGGTGAGAGGGTTCACATATACACAATGGAATACTATTCAGCATTCAAAAAAGACAAACACATGCAATTCGCAGCAACATGGATGGACCTAGCGGGGATCATGATCAGTGAAATAAGCCAGAAAGAAAGAGAAAAATATCGAATGGTTTCACTTATAACAGGAATATAGGGGAGCCAAATAAGAAAGCAACATTCAGCAGGGAAGGAGGGGTGGGGGAGAGCTCAAAAGGGGGGAGGAGGGGAGCATGGCGGACTATGGTGATGGCTCCACGGGTGAACAGGTGGTGGTAACTTATGGGGAATACATAATAATGTAAAAGATACGAATAACAAAAATAAATATTATATTAAAAAAAAAGATTTATTTATTTATACATACAAGCTGGGGTACAGGCCAGAGGCATGGGGCGGTGAGAGGGTTCACCAGAGACAGAGTGGGGAGCAGAACAGGCAGATCAGAAATACACTGCTGAGGGGAGCAGCGGGCGAGGCAGGAGAGGTCTGCCGCGCCATGTGGGATTCTCCCCGGCTGGGCGTGGAACTCGCATTGCTGCTGCTGACAGCTCCACAGCTCAGCGCTTAACCACTGTGCCACCAGGGAGGCCCAGGAACAGAGTTTTAATGATAGTAAAAATTCGGAAAAAATTTGGAAATCTGAATGTCCGCAAATAGGGGATGTTTATACAGTACTTCATGCCATTGTGACATGTATTTTTGTGATCACTAAAATACTTGACTTCAAATCTTATATAAGGTAAATATAAACCATATAATGTTAATTAAAGAAAAATTAGTATTTTGCATATAAAATTTCTTCAATTGTCTTGATAAAGACATAATGGCTGTCAAAAAACAACCATTTATGGACAAAAAAATTATTTCATGAAACTGAATATATATATGAATGATCTGATTTAGGATGAAAGTCTCTTTGTGCAGAATTACAATGAATGAAATTATACAATCGCCAACTTGAACCTATTAACCGAAAGTGAAAACACTCCACATTATGCCAAGATAATTGAGATGTCAGAGGCTTGCTCCTTCCAAGGACACATTTTTATATAGTTTTCACCTTCTTTTATAAGCCCTAGAATTTATCTGGCTAAATTATGAGTTCCAGATTGGGAACATGTGGGAGGATATCAGACAAGGTTGTTTACCTAATCTTGTCTAATGAAATAGAAGTTTTCCAAGTAGAATTTGCTTGCTATGAAAGGCCTACCATGTGTGAGGTGCATGTGCCTTATACTGTTCCAGCTCCATTTTCTTACTCACAGAGCCAATGCCTTCTGAGAGAAATATCCATTCCTTTTTCATATCTTTCTTAAGTCTTCCTTGACTTAAGGAAGACTTTCTTAAGTCTTCCTTCCATGGGTAAGTCCTCCTTGTTCAATCATAATATTAGTAATTAGTGACATTAAGCATAACAGTAAAAGTAATAAAAATGTAACATAAAAGGGACATAATTGAGAAATGATTAGTGCAGCTACTTTACAAAAGTTAATTCTCTGTCTCTCCCTACCCCAAACCAAAGTGAGCATTTTTATTTCTTTTTTTCAAATTAGGAAACTGGAGTTCAGGAAATCCAAATAATACGCCATAGCAACACATCTACAAAAATAGCTGAGCTAGGATTTGTCCTGGGCCAGACACATATCATAATTAGTTTTATATTGTTTTGCCCTATTTTCACACATTGCCATAGTTTTTCTAACATCTCTGGCATAAACTTCCATTTCTCAGTTGCACTTTGAACTTGAGTACAGAACTGAGTTTACAGATTACCTTGCATCATAGGTATATGTCTTTCTCATATTGCCCAGTCATATCTCTCTCTCTCTCTCTCTCTCTCTCTCTCTCTTACACACACACACACACACACACACACACACACACACACACACACACATTCAGTCCACAGAGGAAAACACTCGCTCAGTAAATACTGAACTGAATTGATATAAAGTGTTTAACCCATTACAGTGAACTCATATTACTATTTTTAACCCCAGTGTGTTAAAGTTAATATGGGCATGGAATCCTTGGAATATACCATGAAAGTGCAACTGCATTGACACAGGGCTGCAAAGATTACAGTGAAAATTGAAAGTGCTTTTCATACTTCTAAAGGATAAAAGTGTATAAATCCTAGGTAGCACTAGCTACATTTTACTATTGCAGTTATTGGCATTATGGAATACAGTTTTAGATAGATTTCCTTCAAGTGGAATATCTTACTGAAAATAGAGTACAAGGTACAGTGTGGTAAATTTTCAGCATCTAATGATCCATGAAACCCTGCCAAAAGCACAGATTTTTGAAAGACAAGGTTTACCCCTTTCATCTTTTACTACAGGGTAAATCACAGATAAGCAAGTGTTGCATTTGGCTAAAGAATTGAGAACACAAACATACTAATAAATGAAAAAAATATCTAAGTAGTGTAGTGCTCTCCCCAGGCAATGCTGACCACTGTTATATAAGGAAGTAAAAGACTTAAAAAATTATGAAAATATTCACTTCAGGAATATTTCTATGAAGTGCTTGTCAAATATATAAAGAGTATTATATGAATTCAATGAGTTGATAGGAAAGTAGGCAAACATAAGTGAATGGGCTTAAGTTAATGAATAAATGACAGATATTGAATTAACATGAGATCCCAACAGTCAAGAAGGTTCTTCTAATTGGTCAAGTGCTACCTCTTAGTTTCAGGGGGATGCTAAATTCCAAATTGAAAGCAGTATTTTAGCTAAGTTTTTAAGATGAGTCCCTTCTAAAGTCAGTATTTTAATATAAGGTACATTGATAAAATATCCAAGTCATTTGATTTGGAATATTTGAGTAGCTCCACAAAGGGACACATAAAGATTAATAGCCTCTGGATTTTTAGGAATATACACTTCAAGTTAAAAAATAGAGACTAGTAGTATAATAAGCATTAAACTGACAGAATATTAAACAATGTTCCTTATGATTTTATAAATGTGAATAAAATACATAAAGAATATTAGTATTACAACATAGGTTTTTAAAATTTTTTTATCTATTATCATTTGAGTAGTACAGACCATTTTATTCTACTACCTCAATTTTATCCTACTACTTCAAAACATTTATCATTTTTGTGTTGAAAAACAAATGTCTTAGCACTAAATGTGCTCTAGTTTATTCTTGTCCACGTCTTACTTCATCACTCTGTTTTACACACACTGAACTATTTTCATTTCCCCCCAACTCCCCAAGAAATTTCATACTTCATGTCTGCTCTTGTCATTGTTTCCCTGACCTTTCCACTTTGTTCTTTCTACTCATCCTTCAAGACTCATGTGTTACCTCTTATAAGAACTGATCTCTAGTACCTTTCTCATCATCATTCCAAACTATTAAATTATTCTCAAGCTTCTTTTAACTAGAGGTTAGCTAAGTCTAAAATTCAAAGTCTGTCTCTGCTACTTATCAGTCACTTACACTAAGAAGGTCAGATTCACTGAGTTTTTTATTATCTCTATAATAAATATACTATATAATAACAGTGCTGTTTTGATAAAAGTACATTTTTCTAAGTATATCACTTCCTTGACTCCCTGATTTATACTCCTGCTTATATCTCTATAATAATGAGTACTTTGCTGTAATTTACTTTTTTTCTTTTGTACTCAAGTAGACTATGAACTTCTTGAAAGAAGAAATGTAGTGTATTACCCAACCCTGTATCTCAATACCTAAACAAGGAATAAGGCTGATATAATTTCCAATCTAAGTATTTAGACTATAATAGCATTTAATAACATGTAAAGAAGTAGGGGCAATTCATTACAGGGGGAAGAAACCTTTGGATACCACTCAATAAGCACTGATAAAGGCACAGAATTTCAGAAGGCAAGTAATTCCGTCTTGATAGGGAGGAATGTGGAGTAGGTATAGGCAGAGTGTAACAAGGGTAACAGAAGAGGAATGAAGGATCATTTAAGAAATTTGTGGTATTTAAGCTGACACTTGGAGAGGTAGTTAGGACTTGAAAACAACTGAAAATAGCTCCCCAAGGTAAAGGTAGAATATCAGGTAGAGGGGTGAATGAAGTACAGTGAGGACATAACAACCATGCTTAGTTGCTAGGTCTACTAGAATAGAGTTAACAATAGCAAAATAGTGAGTTCCTTCAGCAACAAACAAGGAGCCTAAATTAATATTTCAATAGCTTAACCAGATTTGCATATGTCGAACATCAAATCATATACTCAGGCACAGCAGCTACATGATCAGAGTAATTTATCATAGTGGTACTGGCATCTTTAATGACAAAATAGTGGCTAATAGCGTCATTGTTCATTAACTAAGGTGAAGAAAATATAAAGGCTGATAATCTTTCAAAATCTTCAAAAACAGTTTGATATAGTTTCCTAAAATCCTTAAAGGACACACTATGTGGATAACATTTGAGGGGGGACCTATATGCCCCAAATACGAAAACAATGGTAACCAACATAAACTCAGTTGAAAGAGAGATTATTCTTAAAGAAAGTAAGTTTTTCTTGCTTATATCATTTAAATATAAAACCCACAGAGATGGAGGAGAGGAGATAGAACTTAAAGAAAGAAGGAATCACAAGACGAGAACCTGACTCTCACAAGGAGGTGGGGTGGAGGGAATCAGCATATTAACCCAGTGATGACCAACATCCTTAGGAACCAGGGCCTAAGGCTGAGCTGAAGGTGAAGATGTGGAGACCGAGCCCACTGTGGAATCTCCAGGTTCCCTTTCAGGTTCTGGTTGGTTGTTCAGGGTCAGCGACAGACAAGCCATCCCTGGGCTGAGCCCCTCCCGACTAAAAGAGGACCAGATCGGGCAGTCCCTGCTCTGGCTCGGGGCACCATCTGTCCTGCCCACCTGTGCCCATGCAGGTCCTTTCCACCAACTCTGTCCCTCCGCAGGGCAGCGGCCTCCTGCCTGCCCGTGACCTGCACCATCCGGGGCTTCTCCTCACTGACCTCCCTCAGCAGGGGCAGCTCTCCTCAGGGCCGCCCGCCTGCCTGCAACCACACAGGCCTCTCTGTTTGCAAACCTGTCCCTTTCCAGGCAGCTCTTCTGCCCACTTGTGTCTATGCAAGTGTCCCTTATCCCTCTGTCCCTTTCCCTAATAAACCTGTTCTTTTAAATATAACTAAAGTCTTTGTCTCATGGAGAAACCTCACTGCGTGCTGCTAAAGGGAAGCTCTGGTGAAACCTTTCCCAGAGTGAACCCAAGGACCCCGCTCTCGAACCCAAACAACATCACATAGTACATTCAAAGATGAATGAAAAAAAAAAAAAAACCAACAAAAAACATTACCTCATCTGATGAATGGGAGAAGCTATTTTTCTAGTACTGACTGGCACGAGACAGAGAAAACCTCCTGGAGGAAATTAGTAAATCTTAAAGGTGTGGATGACATTCTGAAGTATTGCTTGTCCCAAAAAAAAAAAAGGACACAAATCATGGCATTGAATTCTAAAGCCAAATATCAGTAGACACTCTCTCCATGGTAAAATGCACATTTTTCCAGGGATTAACTTCTAAAAGAAGCCAATTTTAAAGTATAAATTTACCGCATATTATAACTTACACTAACGTGTCAGTTGAATCTCCCTCATCCTTCCCACATCTTCTGTTTTAAACACACACATACACAGAGGAATTTTCCACTGGAGAACATAAGAAAACCACTTCTTTGTTACAAAAAACAACTGTATATTTAAGTCTTTCCATATTTATATTGTTTCAGTCATTGTTCGCTGTTTGTGGATAAAATTATGTCACTGGGAGTAATCAATGTAGGTTGTGAATATATCTACAAATAAAGGTAAATATTGTTATTTTAAATGTCAGAGCACAACAATAAAAATTATGCAATGGGTTTTTATAGCGAGACCTGATTCGGGGTTGAGTTATTCTCTAGGTATAACAACCCCAGGGACCAGCACCTCTGATAATATGGAAGTTATTTCCAGTATTGAAAAGAGGAAAATTATATTAAGTAGACATAGAGTGAGAGCTCCTCAACTATTTGTATGTTGTTCTATTTATTGAAAAATATTAAGGAGAGGTAGTATAATAAGATGTGATAAAACTTTTTGGGACAAACAATCTGCTATATTTTTCTATCATTTTATTTTTAAAATGCTTAACAATATGTTGATGATTGTTTCTTTTTATTGAATGAATGAATGCTACTTATCACTAAATTTCTTAAGGGTAATGTTTTAGATTTTATCTTTAAGATAATTGTTAGTTGGTCTTCATAAACATTTCCCATCTCTGAAAGAGTAAACTTTCCTCAGAAAGAAATGTTTCATCAGAAGAGAAATGTGATTTTAATTTACAGGAGTATTCTTCTAAACAAAAATTAGACTGAACTTTTTTTGAAAGCCATGTTGGTTATGGATTTTTTTTTGATAGGGTATTAATATTCCCTAGTACAGTCAGTATGGTGACAAAAAGGTGAGGAGTATTTTTTGCCAAATTTCCTTATTTTAAGATGTGTAATTTTGTTTCAACTACAGAGCTTAATAAAAACAAACTTAAGAATGTAAAGGAGATGGAAAGTGTAAAAGTTATTTAAAAAGTAAGTGTCTAGAAATAAGAGTAAAAAGTACACAAATCAAGCTGATTAGGGCTTGCGGGTCCATCTTCAGAGAAGACATTCATTTTCCATCATTTTGGCAGTTTCCAATTAGACAGTCTATTTTCAAGAGACTGTAAGTTCCATGAAGAGAAGCCTTTTTTGTTTTGTTTTGTTTTGTTTCCTGCTATAGCTCTGATATCTGGCGTAGTACCTGGGATTCAGTAAATTTTTAGTTAATATAGGCCAAGAGAACCAGTCAACTAGGATTGAGTTTCATAAAGGCAGGGTGCAAACCAAGAAATTGTTACTGATTAGGAATAGTTATTTCTGCAGATATTGCTTTTATGACTACGCATATACAAGATCAAAATGAGAGAGTTATCTATGTATTTCTAAGTGGGGGAACCTCCTGTAATCTTGGTTGTATGAGATGGGAAAATGGAAAGGTCCTCAAAGGATAGAAATTATTTGGGATAGTCAATGAAAAAAAAAAAAACGGGAAAGACAGAATAAAATAAATTCTTAGAATGGCTCCTCCTCAAAAGACAGCTCCAAATGCAGACAATCTTGAGAAAAGTACAGCCCACACATGATTTTAAAACAGCAACACAGATGCACAGAGAGATTAAACTTAATAAAGATTTTAATATAGTGAAAATACCAAGGAATTTTCATTTAGGTTAAAAACTATCTGGGATATAAATTTTATTCTAAATATCAGTTAAGTTATCCTTATCTACTTAGCTTTTCTTGGATATAAAATATATTAGATAAAAATAAAGATCAGTCTTTTGTCAATACTGTGAAAGATAACAAGCAAGATGAATGGTATCTAAATATGTGTTTGGCAGCAAATGAGCAAGAGATGGGGAAAAAACAGGAGAAGGGTTGTGAACATCTGGGGTGGTTTCTTTTCTACCAAAAGGAAAAGGGTCATATCCCACCCAGTGAGAAGAAGTGACCCCCTAAAAAATGTAAGTGATCTTGCTTGGCCTGTGACGCGAGCATGGGGATGACCTCGGCTGTTTAACTGCAATGTGTGTTTCTTGTTAGAAAAAGTGAGAGAGTTGTGCTCTGCCATGGAAGAATGTGAGGAATATGAAGGTGCTGAAAAGCAGACGAAAGGAGCGGAGCATGGGGAACTCGATGCAGGCTATGGAAAAAATGGAATATTAAGTTGGTTCTGCCTTTTAAAAATGTTTGTTAAAAAAGATAAAAGAACTTGCACATATACATATATTTGTATATGCAGAAATACATAAACACACACACTTGGCTTTTTATTTTTTACATTTTATTCGTGGGGATAAATTCATTTATAGATAAATTTCTTCTACTTATTAAAATTATGACATGTATTTGGAAGAGAACAGACCCATGGGCAATCTTTTGTAGTTCAAAATCTCTGACTTGCCGCGAATGCCTACGCTCCCAAGTTTAAAGCATTATTTATTTAAAATTTCAGTCCCTTTCACAAATAGCAGTACCAAGTCCACACCTTTATCTGATGCTTGACAATATCCTCAGAATATTGTTATTCTATAAAATAAGTGGCCTCTCTTTCAAGACAGCCGAAAAATCTGGACATTACAATATAAATAAAAGCAAACTTAAATGTCTTGACATACACAGACTTCTAACATTTGTTTCATCTTTCAAAACCCCTTTCAAAATTCCTTTCTCTTCTCCATCTCTATTTCTTCAATTCCCTGGAGGTCTCCTCCACAGAATCCATTATTTAAGTAAGAACACACCCAGAAAACATCTGCAGAAAGGAAGAGGTGGACTCCAGCACAAGACCAAACCAGGAAGGAAATTTTGGGTACAACCGCAAATCTACTGTTAAAAGAAAAACTGAACAATTTTGATTTTTCAGTTATGTGATTGTTAATTGGTGGTGAGTTAGTATCTGTTGTATCAGTCTTATGATGGAAATACTTAGAGGTTTTACAAAAGAAGGATTTGGGTCCTTCTGTCATTTTAGAATAAGCAGTTTATTTACTCAGTTATGAGTCGGGGTCAACGGTTTCATCTATTTCAAAAGTTTCCTCTTGAATCTTTACTAAGCTGTGATTTGTAATAGTCTAATGAACCCAAAGGAACATAAACTTTTATTTTTTTAGGCTGTGTGAACTGAGATGAAACTATAGTTAATCAAGTTGTTTAAACACAACTGGGAAGTACTGTATCTTCTCTGACCCCCTTATCCCCCAAATTCTCATGAAAATATGAAACACTGTTACCCTTACATTTACACAAAACATCAAAATTTAATGAGAATGTCAAGTCTGGCCAACAACTTAGTTAAAACCTGGAAAGCACACTGGATAACAATTTCCTCTTGTTTCCCTTTTCCTCTGGGATTCCCGCCTACAATCTGAGCGCAGAATGAGTCAGCTGACATTCGGTAGTTAAAAACAAAATTTAGTATTAAGAAGAGGACATTATTTTGAAATATATGAATTATTACTAGAAGTTATTATCTAGTGACATGTGGTTACACCTATCTTAAGTACATATTCATCATCTCACCATAGATTTTCTGCCACATGTGTTTTCCCCTTCATTTCTGTTTTCCCCAGCTGCTGACCACAAGAGGGCAGGCGGGGGCAAGGAGAAGGGAATTCTACTAGGAAATCTGGTTTTTTTTAAAAAAGCTGCCTGGTAGGTAAGACAGGAAGTGAAAAATATTGTCTAAAACAAGATTTGAAGATTATCTGCAGATTCCTTATGTTCTTTCATATCCCGATTTCTCCTTGAAATGGAGAAATCAGGATTGGCACTTACTGTAAGCAATTTGAATATTTTCTATAGTGAGACAAGAATGATCGAGGTTCAACATATTGTATCAATTTCTTTTCACCTGGCAAGATGGGTGATTATGCCACTTTTTAAACCTTGTGATTTTGTAGTTATTTCCTTTGACTCAGATGGTTAAATAATTATTAATAATTACCAAACTTTCTTTGAGCAAAATGACTTCAAAATTACATTCTTATATGTGTGATCTGTATATAAAATATGTGATTTAGAATGTGGAGTGAAGATCTGCATTTTTCTTTATATATGGTACTCATTCACTAGAGTGTCACAGTTACATAAACAACTCAGTTTTTGCACTGTATCATTATAAAGTGGGAAGTGTAGTCCTAGAGATGTCATATAGAAGATTCTACAAATTATTCTTTGACTTCCTCTACCAAAAGTTACTAAGAATGTATAACTTATCATGGGTAAAAGGCACATGGTTATGCAGAAATCACTTTTTAATGGTTGTTTTCACATTAAAAATCTGGGTAACAAATTTTTTAAGAAAACAAAAATAATCAAAGATATTATTCTTCCTTAAATTCACAAATTCTAAATGAAATAGGACTAAAATATTTTGATAAGTAAAAGGTAAGATAAGTAAAAGTAAAAAGTATAACTTTAGAAAAAAGAAAACTTTCAAAAATAATTTGAAGTTTGCCTTAAAGTTTATCTAATATTTCGCTTCAATTAACATACTTCCACTACACACTTCCATCTCTTTCACATCATATTGTACTCACCTTAAATGGAAAAAAAAACACTTTTGATATTCAGATTAAATACAAAGTTTTGACATTTTGGGGAAGATTCCTAATTCCATACTAATAAAATAGAAGGGTTTTGAATTTCAATGGCAAAAAGGAAGTCAGATTTTAGTTATATGAATCCAGGGTAACTTCATTCATGGATCAAAAAAGATCTCATGGGGCTTACAAAATCTTTATTATTTTCAAGCTACAAGAAATAGTTTGGTAGAAAGTTGGATAATGGAAAACATATTCTTCTGTGATCAATCCACTTTAGGGTGCTTTCCAGCTGTGAGACAGTCTCTCAAACTTAAAAGTTCTCTAAAGCGCTCTTTGGCCTGGAGCCCAAATTTACTTATAACAGAATATGACTGTGTAAAAAAAAAAGCGTTACAAAATATGGCAATTTTTTTCACCATGCTAAAAGGTTAAAATGATTTATGACACTGTTAAGGATTGTTAATGCTTCAAATGGTTAGATTTTAATGTTCAGAATTAGCACAATTTAAATTTTCACCTAGTTTATATTGTATTAATTCTTAAAGGTCAAACAGTATGTCCCCAAACTAAAATTTCTATGGTATTATGCTAAATACCTGCATTAGAAAGGGCTAGTAAAGAAATATAAGTCATGCATCTGATATATAACATATTAAAGTAAGTTATAATCATAATTTTTTTGTGTAAAGTAGTTCACCATTACTAAGTACATCAATTAAACTCATGAGAAATTATACATCAAATTTTGGGGAGTTTTTACATTAAAAAGGCATCTTAGTGTCTATATATATACTCATTCAAACACAAACCAATGGAATTACATCAAAAGGAAAAACACATTTTCAATTTATAATGATATATTTCTCTCATCCCTAATTAGAGAAACACCAGAAATGATAATAAGGATCTTCTATTACACTATTTAATGTCTAGCCCAATTATCTAACTCGAGCAGTTTTGTGAGAGATAAAGGTATAATTGCTTTGGGTCCCTAAAATGTGGGAATTGTTTGGCAAAACTTATCTTGAAGCCAAACCCATTTATTTGGAAGAACTGTTGAACCATCAATTTTATCAAAAGGGTAAGGAGTTAAAATGGGCATATATTTTTATTTATAAATATACACCAAGACACTTAACTTAAAAGTGATCATTATGGAAGTAGCTGGCACAGAACTTTGTTTCAGATGGACAAATTAATTTAAAATCTAAAATAATATGACTGATAGGCTTCTTATAAAACAAATGTGGATGTTTTGAAATAGTTCAATAACATACACGAGATTTTGTTTTCTTATGAAGCAGATGAGGCAGAGATTATAATTAGTTTATCACATAATTGCATTAAACTGAAAAGCAATAAAAGAGTTGAATGTTTCTGTGTAGGTGAATGTTGGTGTTTCTAGATAGATGGATTATTTTCTTCAACCTGACATCCAAATCTACACTCCCAGGCCTGATCTATTTTCCTGAACTTCAGACTTGCAATGAGATTCAGGTTATTTCACAGACACCTTAGAACAAACATGCCAACAAATAAACTCTGTCTCTCCCTTCAAACCTTTACCTGGTGCCAGGTCCTCATCTCAAAGAGCATGTAAATTCATCAATCCAGAAACGTCAGACACTATTTAAGATTGTTCCTTCATTAATTCCCCACCTTTAACAAAGCAGTAAACAAACCTAAGAGTTTCTCTCCTACATGTCTTACTAGTCAATCCCACTCACTCCCAATGTCTACTGTTCAGTTTAACTGAATTGTATCCCTCCTTTCTAAATACCTAGAATTTCCTCAGAAGATTCGAAGCCTCCAGTCTTGCCCATCCAGTTCTTTACTGCTTATCACTAGCTTTTCATCTATCCCCCACAAGATACAAGATAATTCTTCCAAAAGAGTGAATCTCATCATTTCACTTCTCTATTTGAAGAATACCAGTTCTCCTCCTAAGTACAGATTAAATTCTGCTTATCCTGTATGTATATCCCTTTCCAATCATACACTTTCTCACCCCCCACACATGCACCTGCCATTTCATACCTTTTGTTACTCTCTGAAAATACATAAAGCATTTGCAAACAATGCTTTTCTTCTTATTTACAAATGCGCCCTGTCTCCCTCTTCTGCTTAATTTACTCTGATTCTTCTTCTTAAAGGCATTGATCAAATTTATCTCATTGAAGAAAGCCTTGCTGAATTACTAGTCAAGACTGGATATCCTTTCTTCTATATTCCTGCAGCATCTATTTAATTTTTACCGATATCTTGGAGTTTTGCTTTATGCACAGTACCTGATTCCTCATTTGCATGTATCAATTTATTGTGAACTTTTTAAGGACAAAGTTTATTCCTTTAAATTCCTATTCATCAGCTTTCTGAATTACAGGTCAACTTGTAAAATAAATGAGCTCACATAAATACCTCTCTGAAGCTGCTTGATATTGCTGTTTGTTGCTATTCATGTTTTTGTCTACATGAAATCAGAATATAGTAACTGCTATGTTTTATAGTTTATAAAGGATTTCACAGAACTTGTCAAAGCAGGCAATGTTTCTATATTTTGTGGGTAACAAAGTTTCACAATGTTTATGTAATTTAACCAAAGTCCTCCATCAATATATGGTAAAATTGATAGTCAATCCAATTTAATTTTGATTCCAAAATCACTGACTTAGAGTTTGGAAAACGGTGATTTAGCTTAAATTCACAACCTAAAAGCTTACCATTTCTTAATATCAAGCAGCTTTACTACACATTCCATTATGTTAGGAATTGGACTGACATCACTAGCTGAAACTGCCACATCAAGCAACAGTCCCTCTGAGCAGTTATTTATCAAATGCTTAGTATAAAAGAGACATGGTCTATTATAGAAAGACAAGCCCTGCTAAAAATCCTTTGGGGGAACAATTAATTGCAACTACAGGCACACATTATGAAGAATCATCATTATCCCCACTGAGCTGTTTAACAGACAGGCAAGAAGAGAAGGGCCAACATTTTTTCCATAGGAGGACATCTCCAAATTTTTGAGTAGGTACCAGTAAAAGATGATCAGAAGAGGGGAAATACCTTATGCTTTAACAGCTCCCTGTAACAATGGTGCTCTTCCACTATATCAAAAGTTAAAAAAAGAAAGTAAAAATCTATGGGTACCAGGAAAAGAAGATGACTTTGAAATTCACTTCCCTAGCCATAATGAGATGTACCTTTTCCCATCCACTACTCACAACATAGATCTCATAGAGTCATTGGAACACAGGTTTTGTCTGCATTGAATTTTATTTTAAAAGACATATCCAGAATGTGAGAGGAGGGTCCTTATTTATTACTATGTTATATATAACGTATGCATAGATGTGTGTCTATCTGTGAGAGTATGCGTGTACCTCTCTAAAACAGTCAGAATGTCAAAGAGTGGAACCTTAGTAATTATCCGTTGTCATTTTACAAATAATATAAGTAAAGTCAAGAAAGACTGACTAGCCTAAGGTCCCTAAATCAATGACAACAATCTGTTTAGAAAATACTGCTTGAGGGGCCTCCCTGGTGGCGCAGCGGTTAAGAGCTGCGCTGTGGAGCCGTCGGCAGCGATGATGCAAGTTCGAGGCCCGGTCGGGGAGAATCCCACATGGC
This sequence comes from Scalopus aquaticus, assembly GCA_004024925.1. Lineage (NCBI taxonomy): Eukaryota > Metazoa > Chordata > Mammalia > Eulipotyphla > Talpidae > Scalopus > Scalopus aquaticus. Next base: position 19,381 of record PVIJ01003113.1, read on the forward strand.
GCGGCAGACCTCTCCTGCCTTGCCCGCTGCTCCCTTCAGCAGTGTATTTCTGATCTGCATGTTCTGCTCCCCGCTCTGTCTCTGGTGAACCCTCTCGCTACCCCATGCCTCTGGCCTGTACCCCAGCTTGTATGTATAAATAAAAAATAAATCTTTAAAAAAATTATTAAAAAAAAAAAAAGAAAATACTGCTTGAGATATTTAATAAACACCATTACCTAATGGAAATTATACTGGCTCCAGAATTACTAGAGCTGAGATCTAATTCTTCCAGTATCTGAAGGTCTCCAAGTTAAAACTACATCTATATTTCTTCTGCTTCATATAAATTTTTGATGAGAAATATCTATCACATGTTGTGCACAAGGAAATCTCTGCTCAGGGCCTCCCCGGTGGCGCAGCGGTTAAGCGCTGCGCTGTGGAGCTGTCGGCAGCGGTGACGCGAGTTCGATGCCTGGCCGGGGAGAATCCCACATGGCGCGGCAGACCTCTCCTGCCTTGCCCGCTGCTCCCCTCAGCAGTGTAGTTCTGATCTCCCTGTTCTGCTACCCGCTCTGTCTCTGGTGAGCCCTCTCACCGCCCCACTCCTCTGGCCTGTACCCCAGCTTGTATGTATAAATAAAATAAATCTTTAAAAAAAAAAAAAGAAATCTCTGCTCATCATGGTGTGTCATAGGAGCCTGTTCCCATGCTCCTCACATGCTCCTCCGTGCCAGTTCTTCTAGGATTAGCAGTTGCTATGAGCAAACACATAGCAGTAAGGCTGAGTAACTTGGCACACTTTAAATAGATCAAGTTTGGTTTTAATTTAAAGAATAAATTGATTCAGTAATGTTATTTAAGCAAATGTAAAACCTCTCACAAAAACTTACATGTACCAAATGATCAAAGCTGTGGTTATTTAGGTTTTTATTTGCTAAAAATGTCAAGATAATATTTTTAGCAAAAATTTCCATTCTACTCAGCTTTGCAGGAAGGGGTCCAGTTAAAGTTTCAGTTTGTATCACTTTGCCAGAAAGAGGCATATTTGGGAAACATTTGGATATTTTGTCCTTTATCTTCAAATCAATCAGGATTTAAGATAGGGATCCTCAATCACTAATATTAAAATAAACTGAGTCAGACAGAAAATGTCTTTACATTCTTTAGTATCATGTTATTTTATTATTAGAATGTTTTTAAGTAATATTGAATGTGTAAATTAACCAGATAAATGGAGGAAGAGCTACTGTTATTTTCATATTTTTAATATTTAAGTATAATTTATAAAATGATAAGTAGCTTCTATTTCTCATAAGACAACATATGTTATTTTCCTGTTGCTGCTGCTACAAATTATAACAAATATTGTAACTTAATATAGTACAAATTAATTACTTTACAGTTATGGAGGTCAGAGGTCTGAAATGGGTCTTACTGTTCTCAAATCAAGTATGTTGGCAGGGCTGCTTTCCTTTTTGGAGGCTCTAAGGGAGAATCTGTTTCCTTGCTTTTTCCAGATTCTAGAGACTGCCCACATTCTTTGGCTCAAGCCCTCTTCCATCTTCAAAGCCAGTAATAACTAGTTGAATGCTTCTCACATCATCTCACTCTGAATCTCCTGCCACCCTCTTTACTTATAAAAACATTTGTGGATGTACTGGGCCCACCCAGATAATTCAAGACAATCTCCCCATTTCAAGAATATGTTATCAGCAACCTTATTTCATCTGTAATCTTAATTTCTCCTTACCATGTAACATATTTATAGGCTCTAGGGATTAGAACATGGATATATTTAAGGCCTATTATTTTGTTTACACACAGGGTTAAAGTACCCTGCTACTAAAACCAAAAGCAAAATACTATGTATTCAAATATAGATATTGGATAAAAAGATAATGATGCATAGCTATAGTTACAGGTGATATAGATATATTTCTAAAGAATGAATGTGTAAAATTGAAAGACAAAATCCAAAGGAAAAATGGAAAATTGGAGTGTAAAAATTAGTTTTTGGCTGACTTAATTTTGACATCATCACTTGGGTACAGGAAAAAAAAAAAAACAAATAAAAATCCAGAAAATGTACATAGTGACTAATCCAACAGAAACCACACCTCTTATTAACCTGGAAGTCCAAGTGGTTTTACCTATTTTTCTAACATCAGGTTATAGAGAGCAAGTTGTTTACATTCTGAGCAGAGGTGGTAGAAAAACGTCCCTAAGAAGTTACAACTGCAAGTCAAAGGTTGTTATGATGTGCAGTAAAGGTTAAATCACTTAGGTCAACCAAGATATGTATAGTAAACCCTCTAGCTGCCTGAGTATAGCAGACACAAATTCTCTTTGGAGGAAGTCATTCTAAGCCTTAATTAATAATTAAAAGTCATCTTGAAAGGCAGTGAATATAACATGGTAAAGTTGAAAGAGATATACTGATATTATCAGACATATATTCCAAAATAAAACCCATTGCCATAATAAAAAAATATATGAATTTGAAAATGTTTGTCAGAACTAAAGACAATGAAGTAATAAATTTAAGATAACGGTTTGTGGTAATAAAAAATACAATAACCAAAATCCGTACACTAACTGGTTTAGTATCAGCTCATAATGTCAGATTAAGCACACATGTAGGAAGGATTTGTTAACTGTTAAGGGAATTTTATTCCAACATAGTGCTGAAGGCAGAAAAATGAAAAAAAAAAAAATTAAAAAGTGACAGAAAAAGAGAGGAACTGAGATATGTAAGACAAATGGGAAGGTCTAATATACTTTTAATTAGAATTCAAAATTGAAAGAAAGAGTATGGATAGAGGTAATACTTGAGAAAGAATGAGGATTTTCTAGGACTTATATAAACGCTATTTCAAAGTTTCTAGAATCCAGATGAATCCCAAGCATGATAAATAAAAGGAAAGCCAAACCTAGATGTATCACATTAAAACTATAAAACACTATAGACGAAAAGGAAATGTTGAAAGTTGCCAGTGCACTGGGAAAATTAAAGGGAGGTTTCCTTCAAATAATAGTTTGGGAAGAACAATGACCTCTCAAGAACTGTCATGGAGTTATAGGACAATCTGATAAATCTTTAGTGTGCTGAAAAAATAAAAGTTGCCAACCTAGAATTCTATACCCTGGGAGAGGGGTAGAATCTGTCAAGAATGAAGTTGCTAAATAAAGAAATTTTCAGACAAACATAAATATAGAATCAAATTCAAGCTAGCAATTACTGAAGAAAACTCTAAAGGTTGAATTTCATCAGAAGAAAAGAGATCTGAGTTAGATCAGTGATGTAGAAAAAATACAAAGTATGAGTAAATTTGTGCAAATGTTTATATGAAAATTCATTATGCATAATGACTATGATCAATGTCATAGCTAAAAATAAAAACAACTTTTTAGTGGACAGAGAAAAATCTTTCCATGATTTTCCTTCTATTATAGTAACAAAGGCATGTTTCTTACTGATCCCCTGCAATAAGAGTCTTAATAAAAATACATCTTTCCTCTCTGACATTATAAAAATATATCTTAGACATAGTACTAAGAGATTTATAGATAGAACTGCCCTGTGAAGTAACTATTACTAAACTCATTTACAAATAAGGAAAAAGGACAGTAAGTTTACATAGTATTCAAATATCCTAAAACATGTAAGTAGTTGTGCCAGCTTTATCCTACTTTTGTCAGAAAAAGTCTCTGCCCACAACCATGTCTTAAGTTAGGTTTCCTGAGAAGAATGAGTGATTCTTATTAGCAGATGTTCCTATACTTTGGAAAATGAAAGGATTTAAAGTTCTGATAAACACAAAATTTGATGCAATAAAGCAGCTGCTTCATGAACTTGATGACAAAGGAGTGATACAAAGAGAAACAGGAAAATGGCATACAATATAATGATATAATTGAAAGACAGACATTGCTTTGTTCAGTAACTTAGATAATAAGCAAAAAAATCCACCAAATATGCATGTTTACAGTAAACAAATGTTGATTTTGTTAACCTAACTTTAGTATCTAAAAATTACAATACATTATATTTTAAATAAAGTTTTATCCTTCAAATATTTAACAAGATTCTCCTCACGCTTACATTAATCTGTTTTTTTTCAGTTAATTAGAACATAACATAATAATTTTTCTTGATTTATTAAAAAAACATGACATAGAGAAAAACAATATATAAAAATTTGTAAAGTACAATGCAGTAGGTCAGAAAATGATTTGCATGTCCTTATCCCTGGAAGTTGTAAGTACATTACCTTACATGCCAAAAAAGAACTCTGCAGATAAAATTAAGCTTATGAATCTAAGACTGGAATAGCAGCCTGACTCATCCAGGTGGGTGTAATCTAATCACCTCTGTCCTTAAAAGCAGTGGAATTTCTTTTGGCTAGCGGTGAAAGAGAGAGAGAAATATGTGACAGAAGGAAAAATAATATCCCAAGTGTAAGGATTTAATATAAGGTTCAGGGGTCCCAGTGCAGGGATTTTAGGGAGGCCTCCGGGCAATATCCTCACCCAACAGAGAACCAACAAAGAAATGCGAATCTCTTAAAAACTAAGGTTCTAAATTTTGCTACCAACCTGAATGAAGTTGGGGTGAATTTCTCCTAGAACCTCCTGATAAGAACATAGCCGACTAACACACATAGAAAAGTAAGATCTCATTACAAAATTAACAGATATCATTATACATAAAAATATGAGTTAGACAAGTAACATAACTGTACCTGTTACTGAGATCAGTGACAGAGTCTCCTAATTAAGACCGTAAGGAACAAAGTCTTTAAGGTGATTTAAAAAAAAATCACCCATTTTTCTTAGTTTTCTTAATTGTACGTCAACTTCACAATACCTAAACAGTTTAGAAAATGTCAAAAACATAAGACCTCTCTAATATCTGAAATCTCAATTATCTAGAGAAATTTATAAATGATGTTCCAAGGAGCATTAATTCTGAGGAAGATTATTAGTAATGTCATGTAGAACACCCTGCACAAGTTAACATTTCCAGGGGACTACTCCAACATCATGAAGGACAGCAAAGATCACCACATGCCATCAAAGAGAGAAATCCAAACCCTTTTGCCATGGCGACTTGGTACCAGAGTTGCCAAGAAAAACACAACTTAGTCAATCACTGGATGGAACAACACTTTACTCATGAAGCAAAGAGACAACAAGAGCAGCTCCAATAGTGTGCACTGGTTTCCTATGGCCTCTGGATCCTCTTGGGACCCAGTATTAAAAACTGTATTGAAACATTCCTCACTTGCTACAATGGAAGGATCCCTCATCTTCCCACATGGAGTGTGAAATACTTGAAAGCTGAGGTTGTGCCTGAGGGACATTGACACACATGCTCAAGTAGAACAAGGGAGTACTCACTGAGTTGAAAATAGGAAAATTATTTTCACACAATCAAAACCTGCAAAGGCTGTGTGGACTTTTTATCTCCTGGTAAAAAAGTGTTCCAGATCCAATGCCCGTAATTCTGCCTTTTCCAATAAATATTTAAAAACAGTTTATCAGTAGGCATTTTTTTTGTATAAGACACGTTGAGGCCAGTGTGCATAATGACTCTTCATTTCTGTTTGATTGCTTTGTAAGTGAATAAATCAGCTCACTTTACAGGTCTATTGACCACATGTCACATAAATTATTTGATTATTTTAGGCAGTATGTAGGTAACAGTGCACAATCTGCCAATGGTGCAACAATTTCATGGTCTTTAAAGCCAAATCGTCTTCATATAAAGGTTTAGCTCTTGCACTCTATAATTGGCAAGATGGACATGGTGGGGAAATTAAATGCATTCAACATAACCTCATATGGTGTTATTATTTTACTATAATTACTTTTAAGAAGACTCCAAATTTAAAGCTCTGTTTCTCCTGATTAGTTGTCAGGTGGATCTTCCTTTTTACTCTTAAAACAGAAACTCTGAATTTTATTTTAGTAAATTCTTTGTCATCACTTAATCCAAATCAGATAAATAGTTGACTATAATCAATATAATATTGGTTGGTGATGAATATTAATTTGAATCTCTGTGCTCTATTTTAAGAATAACTTTGGAATTATAGATATGCACTATATCTAGCAAATACGAGGTATGAATTTATGATTCTGAAAAGTAGTCAATTCCATAATCCCAAGACACTGTAAAAGTTTATTTAACCAACCGTAACCTGACCATTGACAGATGTGTAGATGAAACCAGATGCTTATATTTAGTTTTGGGACATAAAAATAAATGCAGACTAGAATAAATCATAATAGAGTAATCCAGTTTTCTTTATTAAATCAGGAGTGGGGATAGGCAGGGAGGTTCAAATTCCACTCAACTTATTGGGTACAATATCACCTTGTAATAAGAGAGCTTTTCTAACCAATTGGTTGGTCTAAACTTTCTTACCATTTTAAACACCTGTTAAATCCTCTTAACAACTTGATTGGAGTGAACATGAACACATTATTATTAAAGCTACTGGTACCAAAATAAAATATCCCAGAAGACTTTTACACATTCATTAATTTCTAAACAGTCAGAAGTGATTTGATATGTGTCTGTAATAATAAATTATACAAAAGAACTTGCCACCCAATAAGAAAATGGGGGATTTAATGGGCAGTCCAAATTCATAATTTCTAATGAATGTGACTCAGAAAGATTTCTATACTTTGTTATAGACAAATAAAAAAGATTACAGTCAAAATTCTCACTCATATGAGTTTCACTCCAGCACATGAATAATCAAGTTAGATTTCTACTGACAAAATATAGGATTTTGAATATAGTGTCTCTCTCAAAAGGGTATTACTTAAACTTGAATCAGTAAACACTTTGCTGATCTTGAAATCCTAATTTGAAAGTTCAAGCAAGCTGAATGATTGCCTCAGAAGAGTCCACAAATCAGTATCTAAAGAAAATCTTTCAGTTCATAGAAATTAAATATTATGAATTTAAAAACATAGAAATATGGAATAGTATGTTTTTCCAACCATAACATTCATTTTAGGATCAGTATGGTAAGCATCATTTGTGGGCTCTTGTTCATGAAAAAATTTAAACACAACTTTACCAAGCCATGATTTAATTGAAATATTTTAAAATAATTGATGAGAATTTTATTTTTCCATATATTCATAAAACATATGATGAGAATTATTGTCTGGAACCCTTTTTATTTTCTCGCCTTTACTGAACTTCTTAAAGCAGTTGATAAATACACTTTTTCCTAAGTGGTACATTTGAAAACTATAAAATCAGACTTCTTGGAGCTGCCTATATTAAACTGTCTAATGCTTTCCTAATAAGAAATTTGATTATCTTTTTCTTACTTTATTCTATTTGGTCATTCTCTACAGCCAATTGTTATCTCTTCTTGTAAGTCTCTATCTCCTCGGCTTACTATGATCCCATTCTTTCTACTTCTACAACTGATACTGCCAAAATAATTCAATAGGTCATTTTCTTCATTGTCCTTTTCTAATATTAGCTTTTTCCTGCTCTAACTTCCTCTTACTCCTTGATCAGGAAAATCAAGTTAAGAAAACTACTGCTCAATATGATTACCAAACATATATTACATTTGGCTATATGACTAGGTTTTCTAGTACTTAAAAACAATAAATCTTAATTGTTATAAGAACAATGAGTTTTAATTGTTATAGGACCTGCATTTTTAAATGTGAAGTTAAATGTTATGCAAATTGTGTGAAGTAACTCTGCTAGGAGAAGTTCTAACTCCAAATCTAAACATTTCATTCAAGCCCCAGTCCTGGCAAAAGACAGCGGAAGAAAGATAGTGACAGCTTCAAGAGGATTCTATGGCATTATTATAATATTTTTTCAATTCTGAAATTCAAAAGCTCTGAAATTAATTTTTTTTTTATTTCTTTGGTCATAGAACCTAAGTAAAATTGACAGAAGCTACTTCTAGCTTCATGTAAAGAATGTAGAAAGGAATTGCTACAAAATAATACTGACTGTTGGGCTAAGGGAGCTGCCACAGAACCCTTAGATGTGTTCCATAATACATGGTACACAAGCCCTTTATTTTTTTAAAGATTGATTTATTTATACATACAAGCTGGGGTACAGGCCAGAGGCATGGGGCGGCGAGAGGGTTCACCAGAGACAGAGTGGGGAGCAGAACAGGCAGATCAGAAATACACTGCTGAGGGGAGCAGCAGGCGAGGCAGGAGAGGTCTGCCGCACCATGTGGGATTCTCCCTGGCTGGGTGTTGAACTTGCACCGCACGCTGCTGACAGCTCCACAGTGCAGCGCTCAACCGCTAGGGCACCAGGGAGGCCCCATAAGCCCTTTTAAAACTCTAAAATATCAAGTGTGGAAGTAAATTTTCTTAATAGGTGACATGCTTGTGTTAAGTAATAACAAGGATCTCTTGGTGGTAGATGTTTATAAATATTTCGGAATCTCAACAAGAACAGATCCGGCCTATGACAGCTTAAAAAAATGAAGCTCTGGAGTGTTTTCTTGAGGGGGGAGGGGAAGGAGAGGCAGAAGCAACAGAAAGATATAAAGGATTCTTATACTTACAGTTTGCATTTATGGATAAGACAATTTGTTTCAAGTTTTGCACTTAACAGTACAGAATCTACACATTTCTAAAAGATATATATCACCAATTTAGAGATGACATCTAACCAATAAAAATCAGGTTTAAACTTTAAAGAGTAAAGACAAAAGAATCCTGAAATATTATTTCAATAGTTTTCCTATAACTGGAGATTCCAAAAATCTGGATAGGTTATTCTCATACTCCAGTAATCTATACTTTAATCTTCATACAAGTCCTATTCTTCAGAACCCAAAATCTTGGACTATGACAGTAGAAATTTGGGGGTTCATACACATATATTCTTATTTGATTCCTTAGAACAAAAAAGTCATTGAAAATGGAAATAAAATAGAATTTTATTAAGATTCTAACTTCTACTGGAAACTATTTCCTTGTTAAGTAGAAATATATGACTAATAAGAAAAATAGAATATCAAATTATACATCATTATCAAATATCATTGAAAAACCAAATAAATTTTTTATGTATCTTCATAGAAAATTAGCAGAGGTATGCCATATTAAGAATGGGGCAATGAGGGATGAAAAGAAGAAAAGCACATGTTGCCAAGATTCAAAGACTGAAATATATATATACATTTTTCTGTAGAAAGGAAACAGTAGGTGATATATACATAACTGTGAAGATCATCTTGTGCAAATAAAGGAAAAATTAAGTGGCAAAAATTAATGTTTATATAAAGATACTTAAAGAATAGTGCAATCTTTGGAGTGATAATGAATCTTTCTAATTTCTATATGAAAAGACAAAAAGCAAATATATAAGGACAGGTGATGTTGTTTCTCATAGTCTAGAATTGAGAGCAAGATCATTTATTCACTGAATAATCTCCACAAACAGATTCGGAAAATTTACATTAAGAAAATGTTCCAATGGTCAGAAACAAATTAATTCTCACTAGGTTCAAGCTTTTTATATTACCTTGTTTTTATTTTTTTTTGATATCAAAGAATTAAATCAAAATATCAAAAGTATATCAAAGCTATCAGGGTATATGGGGAAAAATGTCACCAACATGGGGAAAAACCCCATTCTCTTCCTTTCAAACAATGTAAGAAGAAAACCGAGAGGAGAAAAACAGTACACATAAATATTTAATATGCAGATCATAGGAGGGATGTTGTTAAATTATATTGATCTTTCAAGTTTTGTTTTTAACATTTATGTATTGTTGCTTATGGTTTCTTTGTTTAAACAATCCTTTTATCTCCAATTCTTTGCTACAGAAAATTGTTGAATTATACAAGCAGGATATTGAAGCTTTCCTATTATAACATTCAGACACAAAATAGCTTGGAGATTCATAGATCATTCTGGGCTCTTTCTCGAGCAAGGTGTCTATGACTAAGGCCAGAGCAAAGGGAGGTATAAAGTAAAAGTGGGTGTTCAGACTCTGGGCTTCAGAGAAGTTTTGCACACAAAAGTTAGGCCACAAGGAAACAGACAGAGCTATTATGACTTCATACAAACTTAAAATGATGATATTATCAAAACAGACATAAGATGCTCCTAAATATGTACTTCTTTAAGTTCAATTAACTGCAGATGAATGATTGAAAGGATTTCTTGTTATTACCTCAGACTGAGGCAACTTTAAAACTCAAGAGAACTACAGACATTTTTATTGTCCAAAGTGTTGCATTCTTTAGATTTGTATATTGTATTAAGATTCATATGCACAAAGTTAGTGTATTTATTGCTATATATTGCCCAAACAATGCATTATAATCTAAAAGTAGTAAAATAAGACTACTCAGCACAACATTTCTACCAAATAATTTTGCTTATTACACACCATAGTAACTGGACTCATAGATATTACCGGCAGGACTTCGGCTCTGGAAAGACAACGTCAGGTAAAAGCGAGATAAGACACAATCTGGGAGAAAATATTGGCCAAAGATACATCTGGAAAAGGGAAATTATGGAGACAGTAAGTAGATAAAGTTAGCAATGGTTGGGGAATGGGATGAATAAACAGAGACCAGAGGATTTTTAGGAGAGTGAAAATGCTCTATATGGTACTATCATGCAGGATCCACATCATTACACATTTATCCAGATCCACTGAATGTGCAACATCATGAGTGAACCCAAATGTAAATAATGAATCTTGAGTGATTATAAGGTGTAAATCTAGGTTCATCAATTATAACAAATGCACACTCTAGTGGGAAATGTTGATAATGGGGGAGGGTCAGGCATGCAGGAGATTAGAAGGTATATGGGAAATCACTATATACCTTCTCAGTTTTGCTGTGGACATAAAACTGCTCTTAAAAGATAAAGTTTTCAATAAAAAAATAATTTTTAAGAAATATATACTTACTGGGTATATACATCAGTCTTAGTGATTTTCAAATTCTATATCCAATCTAGAACGCATTTAGAATTTACACTTCTGTTACTGGAAAGGTATTGGAAGTGAGTACCTTATACCCATCATACTTAATATATATTTTCACATGTATACACGTGATTACATACATTAATAGTACCATATCATAATTCATGTTAAATTTAATAAATTTACCTGTAATACATTCATAAATTAGATCCTAAAAGCATCTCAAATTAACTTTGATTATAAAAATCTTATAAGGTAGTTTTTTAGCTAACTCCTCTCACAAAATTCACATCTGAAATGATATAATGAAGAACATGATATTCTACATACACACTGTCACATCAACTGTTAGAAAAAATAACGACTCAAAACATTAAAAGAAACTATGTAAACAATAAAATTCCAAAATGGAAAATAAATGTTTGTATTTTACCATCTCACAGCTTACTTTTAACAAGCCATCTTAAGTTCTTCACTCCTAAAGTTCTTTGTTTCATTAATTTGTTATTTTTTAGCTTATAATTTTTTACTATTTATACAGTATTTGAACTAAAAGACAATTTATGAAATCTTAGCCTAGTTTATCTGTAATTTGTGTGTGTCCTCTTGATTAAAAAAAGAAAGAAAAGAGGAAAGAAATATAAAGCAGTATTTTCTGCTGCAACAACTGTTTAGGTCAAATTTCATAAAGCTAAGGAGGTAAAATATTCTCATTAAGAATAGTACAAACTAAAATGGTGGGCAGTTTTTAATATTGGATATTACTATTTCTTAGAAAGAATAAGGAACTTAATTCATGATGTCCTCAGCATACAAATCTATTAAATTGGGGTGGGGGGGCGGGAATAAAACAAACCTGAAAAAGTGGTAAAAACTTTCGATTACTTTCTACCACTAGATGGCGCCCAGGCATCTATATGGCAAAATCATTACTATGTTTATGTTTTGCAGTATTTGATTACTTAGAAACTGACATATGAGCTACATAACTTGAAAGGGAAAGGGAGGGCAATAAGTATTTTTTTAGACTGTAGTATCTTGGAAAAGTGTAATTTAATTTAAAGTAGACATTACTTTTCTTCCTGTTTTCTTCCCTGAATATAGATTCTCCAACACAAATACACAGAATTCTTTTTACTTTTGTGCCTGCCTCTCAACAGTCTATCTGGTCTGTAAAACGTTCTCTAGAATTATTAATAATGCCTCAGTGATTATTCTAGTTGTATTTTTCTTATGTCTTTCTTAAACTCACCAATCATGAAATATTCATTCTTGATCTGGATCATATACTGTGTATCTCTTACATGGAGTTATAATTTCACTTAAAGTGGAGGACTCATCTGTTGTGTCAAAATGACAAAGCTCTATAAAGTTAGCAAAAAGAGCCTTTGGATAGGGATACAAGAAATAAAAGGAACAAGCTTGGGAATGATTAGGCTGAGCCTGAAGCATTTTCCTGGAGTTAAACCTATTTGCTCACCTTCAAAGTTTATTTGTTCAGTCACTGAACTAGGTAGCTCACATAGCCACAGATGCAAGTCAGTTAAGAACCTTGGGTGTTTAATGAGAAAAAAAGATTGAAAAATAGACAACACACAACCATTTAGATAATAAAAATCATAATAGGAGACCATAGGAAAGTTATTTACCTTTGGTGTGTTTACAGTTCTCTTCTGAAATAGTGGGAGAGGAAGAGAATCTTCCCTGATACAACATTAAGCTGATTTCTTAAATTATTAAAGGTTCAGGCAAATTAAGGAAGGAAGATTGTAAGTGAAGAAGAGAAAAGGAGATTCTTCCCACATGAGTAGCCTGTATCCAGTGAACAATTCACTCTTTCAGAGAGGAAGACACAATGATAATTGAAAGAAAAATAATACTGGAGAATGTAATCAAAAAAGGGTCTTGCATTATGCATGTTGTACACTGAAGGTTTTAGACAGATGAAGGAAATTAATTACATTTTTATTATAAAATGATCAGTTAATACTCTTTTTAAAGTAAGTTTTAGAGTGATCTTCTGAAAGATTAAGTCAAATCACAATAAACTGTTCACAAATTTCCAGTAATTTCTTACATATTCTTTACATTACCCAACAAGTCTACAAATTCTGTGCTCCCTCTTTGATGTATCTCTTACTCCTCTCCCCTTCTATCAATCCTTTCTAGACTCACCAATCTTCCAGCTTTTTTCTTGAATACAGCGATCATCCTCCCACGTCATCATTTAGAACCATCCTTTCCCCTCTAGCTGGAGTCCTGTTCCATACAAAAGAACTGTAGTTTGCTCCTTTACTACCTTTTGAGATTTTCAAAGTAGTCACAGGGAACACAATACCCTTTGCAATTTTCCTCCCCATGTACCAACTCTTTGCCTAATTCTTTGCTTTGATTCTCCTCATCTCAGACTCATTACCTTATAACATACTATATATTTATCAGCTAATTTCTAGCTATCTTTTGCTACTGAAATATAAGATCACTAGGGTTTTGCTTTTTTGTTTGTATTGCTTTTGGTTTATGTTAGAACCTAAGATAATTCTTGGCACACAATTATGTCCTTTAAGCATATTTTAATTGAATTAGACCATTGCTGGTAAAAACAAATTATTGAAAAAAAATTAGGCCTCTACAAAGTGAAGTGATGAGAACTTCCAATAGAGTTTACAGAGGGAGAAAACCTTTACAATTATATTGGAAGCTCCTAAAGGTCATGACAAAACATTGCCTATTTTCATATAGTTATAGGCCAGATAAACAATCAAAACTTGCTTGATGGGAAAACATCTGTCTGTGAAATGAAAATGACAGAGGAGTAATGAAATATTTCTGTATTCTCTGAGAGAAATAACCTAACAACTACCAGATGTCATTTCATATAGTTAATTTTTGTTGACACTATAAATTGACATTTATTTACATTGAAGATGCCCAAATCAGACTACCCCAAATTTCTCAGAACTGATCTCCTCAAGATGCCCCACTCTGGCATGCAAAATATTTTGATCTAAAAGCAATGGTATTGCTTGAGGCTGAGGAGAAGCTTCTGTCCTTGCCTAAGTCCTTCACATTTTCCTAATTGAAGAAGAGATTGCCATGTCCTAAACTTTTGCTTACTACTACTTCCCTATGGCATACAATAATATAGTATGAATTGGTCTCATTCAGTTTCAGTTTGTAAGTCTTCTTTCAGAATCTCATCTCAACTTTCAGAGTCTCCTTCTTAGCTGTCATGTGCAGTTTCCCTCCCTCTCACCTTGATACCCAGGTCCCTAAAGGAAGGATAAATATCCATCCCTGGTCTGCTCCATTCCACTTTAGAATTTACAGCTAAATAAATTCTTCACATATGTTATCAAATTGGTTTTTTCCCTTTGCTAACTTCATGTCTCATGTTGTTTTGGTTACTTGTTCAATCTAAGAAGAACCAAAATGGGTTCAGGGTGATTTCCTTTGTGCCTCAACAATATCTATATCGTATATGTTCCATTCATTATAATGTTTAATCATCTCAAAACCAGTGAGGCATTTACCTTAACCCCATTATATAAAGAAGTGATAGCTTTGGATTCAAATCCAACTCTGAGAATTTGGATGCTACTTGCTGGAGCTACATAAGGGAGTTCCATAGCCCACGAATACCTCTTCCTTGTTGAATTTGTTATCAGGCAGACAGCTCAATAAAGCTAAAGGCATACTCTTGCTTTAGATTAGAGGAGTAAACATCAAACAAGTCATATATCTCATGTCTAAATAGCTTATGAACTGCTGGGGGAAAAAATAAAACTAACTTATAAAATTAAAGGGCTTCATACATTTTTGGGATAGTAGATCTAATGAGAAGATGTTTTCTCAAATGTTTTAGGCTACTGTATTTTAAGCATCACATTTTTTATTGTAGTCACCAGTGAAATGTCAGGTTATTTCAAATTGGTATAAAACTAAACAAAATGAGGTATCATCTCACACATGTGATGATGGCACATATTAAAAAGATGTCCAACAACAACTGCTGGAGAGGATGTGGAAAAAGAAAATGGGAATGCAAGCTGGTGTAGTCATTTTGGAAAGTGGTCTGGATTTACTTAAATAAAACTAGAAATGGAAATACCATGTGACCCAACAATTCTACTTTTAGGCATCTATTCAAAGAACATGAAACAGTCTAACCTCAAATAATTTGGAAACAACCTGAGTGCCTTCTGAGAGGACTGAATCAAGATGTGGGATGACCACAAAATGGAAAACTATTCAGCCACAAACAGATGAATTGTTGTCACTTATAGCAAAATGGAAGGAGTTTGTGCAATAAAGCAAGTCAAGATGACAAATACTATTATTGGATATTTACACAATGCACAATACAACAAAGCAAAATACTGAAAACACTAGCAGGCTCAAATAAATGAAGTGAGGTTTCTAAGGTTAGGCAAGAAGAGGGAGAAAAAAAATGGTCAAAGGGGTTTAAGGGATGATGGTGGGGAAACATTACTTTTCAAGGTAAAAATGTAAAACAATGAAAAGATATAGTGTACCTGAAAACATAGAAAAGACAAATAACTGAAGAGCCAAAGGAACATAAACCAACACACATCTCTGCACTGAAAGAGAAGAAACAGTTTCTGTAGTGCAAAGTGTGTGTGTGGGGGGGGTATGTTACGTACAAAAAATAACTACAAAAAAGTATTTTAAAAGTAAAAATTCATTCTGCCAATCTACTTACAAATAGAACTAAGAGAAAAAGTATATGAGGCTCAGAGTTTAATTGTCCCTCACTTAAAAGCATTAATATAATTTAACTTTGTCTTTTGGGGAAAAGGAAAAAAATAGGAGCAAGTGACCTGGTTTTAGAAAAGAACTTTTGCAACATGTTGAATTGCATCCCTAATGATAATCCTTACCTGGGGTCTCCTCCTCTGCTAATTTCAACACCAATAAGGGAGCTAGCAACTTAGTAATATAGTCTAAATGTATGAGGAAGAATATTGTGACAATCATATACTTTGCAATTTCTGTGTCTGCGTTATTAGAAACTTTTGAGCTTTTCTGACATTAAGCATTGCCTTTGCCTCAGATTCCAACACATGAACACTTTCAATTTCCACAGTAGCCTTCACTTTTTTTATTTCTCACTATCTACACATACTTTTCTGGGAGAAACACATGTTGACATACTTTATATAGAAACAATATAATTTCATCATAAGCAGCATAGATTTTAAATCAAACATTTAGGAGTGCAGATCTGAGCTGACTATGAAACCTTAGGTAAAGCCTTCCTTTAAACCTCATCTTCTTTACCTGCCAAATGGAGGTATAGAAATAAGTTTGTAAAATGGTTCCAATGATCTAAACATTCTGGTGTTCACAGTTGTATCAGATCCTCCCATAATGAATCCGGATTAGTCCTCTGTGACCCATAGAACATGGTGAAAGTGATGATGTGTGACTTATATTTAGGTGATAAGCAGTCTGACTGAATATACCTTAGCCTGTTAAATTGGTCACCTTGGGTAAACTAGAAGCCATGTTTTAAAGTTCTTTAAGCCAGAAAGTAAAGATCTCCATCTGGGAGGGAACTAAGGTCTCCAAGTCAATGGTCAGTACCACCTTGCTAGCCTTGGAAGTTCTAGTCAAGCCTCTAGATAACTTCAATGATAGATAACTCCAGTCAACATATGACAGCATTTGCAAGAGAGATACTCAGTGAGAACTGCCACTAAGCCTTTCCTGAATTCCTGGCCAGCAGACCATGAAAAGACAAAATGGTTGTTATTGATAAGGCCAGTAAGGTTTAGGACAATTTATTACGTAGCCAAAGTGACTATAAGAGGAGTAACACGTCTGGCTGAATTCCTGTGGGGATAAAATAAGGAAGAAGTCAGTATAGGGAATAGCCCAATAGCATGTGCTAAAACTAACTGTTGTAGTCCCATGTAAGTGAATGAACTATTCCACTCTCTCACAACATACACAAAACTTAACCCAAAATGGATAAAATACTTGGATTTAAAACATTAAGCCATAAAATATATAGAATTAAAAATAGAAAAACACTCTATGACACTGGCCTTAGGTAAGTCTTTGGGAATTCAGCTGTAACACTAAGGAGAACAGAAGCAAAAATAAATTAATGGGACTACATCAAATTAGAAGCCTTCTGTGCAGCAAAAGAAAGCACCATTAATGTGAAAAGATACCATACTGAGTGGGAGAAAATATTTACCCAAATGTATCTGACAGGGGACCAAAATCCATCACCTAAAAAGAACAAAATTCAAGAAAAAGAAAACAAAAAACCCAGTCAAAAAATGGGCAGAAGAACTGGACACTCCTCCAAGAATGCTGATCATCACTATCATCAAGGAAATGAAAATCAAAACCATAATGTGATGTTACCTCACTTCAGTGAGAATGGCCCATATCAAAAGACCAGAAACAACAAGCATTAGTGAAGATATGGAGGAAAAAGAACCCACTGTTGGTGGGAATGTAGACTGGTCCAACCTCTTTGGAAAACAGTACGTAGAATTCTCAAAATATTAATAATACATCTGCCATAAGACCCAGCAATTCCGATCTTAGGTATACACCTGAAGAATGCAAAAACATGAATTTGAAAGGATATACGTACTCCCATGTTTACTGTAACCTCGTTTAAAATAACCAAGTTATGAAAACAACCTAAGTGTTAAAAGACAGAGTAGTGGATGAGAAAAATTTGGTAATATATATAGTGGAATATTACATTTAATCCAATGTTTGAAGATATAGTCTCTTAGTTTTATGTGGTGAAAGTTCATGATGAGATAGGTCTTTTTTTTTTAAGATTCATTTATTCATGCATACAAGAACTGGGGTGTAGGCCAGAGGCATGGGGAGGTGTGTGAGAGGATTCACCAGAGACAGAGTGGGGAGCAGAACAGGCAGACTGACTGAAATACACTGCTGAGGGGAGCAGCTGCTGAGATAGCAGAGACCTGCTGAGCCATGTGGGAATCTCCCTGGCTGGGGACTGAACTCGTGCTGCCACGGATAGCTTCATAGTGCTGTGATTAACCCCTTGTGCCACCAGGGAGACCAGGTGAGACAGGTCTTAGTTTCAAACTCCTGCGGATGGAACTGGAGAGGATATGCAGAGCTTGATAAGTCAGAAGGTAAAGGACAGGTATCAGGTTGTTTCATTAATACATAGAATATAGAGAAACGAAACAAAGGTACAGATAAAACTATAAAGGGATTAAGAAAAAAAAAGGTACAGAAAACAAACAAAACTAGCAATCTGACTCCAGAATTGAGGTTGCCAGAAATGGGGGATGTGGGGAGGAAAGTCAAGGTCAGAGGGGGCCTAATGGACTGTTGTGGAGGAATATGGATTTTGGTGGGTGAGGTGTAGCATACATGTGAAGAGATGTGAAACTATAGCTCCAAATCAAATACAGGGATGTAAACCAAGGCTACTTCAATAAAAAAACAAACAACAAAAAAATGATGTTGTAGGTGCTATTACAATTTTGTGTTTGTGAGTGTATGACCGGGTGGTCAAACCCAGAGAAGAGAAAGGCAAACACTGTTTCAGCATAGGCTGTGCCACCATCGAGATTTTACATTTTTGCAATTAGTAGCCCAGACTGTAAATCCCTAAATCATTCCTCTTCTTGATTGGCTAGGCTGTATTTCCCAGACTCTTTGTGCAGTTAGAATGACCATGTGACAAGGCCTGCCCAATGAAATGGGAACAGAAATTATTGTGCTGTTTTTACGTAGCCCAGACCCTCCAGGGCACAATTGTCTGCTTTCGTTATACTTTTTTGCAACCTCATAATAGAGAGGATGGTGAGACCATGTGATGGGATGAGCCGTGATTCCTAATAGAATCATATATAAAGCTACATACCAAGCAAGAAGACTAAATTTGTCTTTTTGTGAACAAAAATGCCTGCGGTAAGCCACAATATTTTGGGGGTGTCAATTTGTACTATATAGTAGGATGTTCATGTGTACTTTCATCTTCCTTCTTATCAGGACTCTCCCCTCTGTTATTGGTGTTCTAGTCTGCCTGGTTCTTGTATCTCATAGGAATTTAAGATTTGAGGAATTGAGCTCATTTCAACTATTAAAAGTATCATTGAAACTAAGATCTGTGTCATCAGGAACTTTGACCACAAAGAACTAGAAGAGACCGTATCTTCATAGACTGGATTCAATGAAGTCAAGATAAACTTTTCTCTACTCTAAAATACATTCTCCTGTCGCCTTTCTGATATTTTACTTTATTTTTCCTCTTCACTTGTCTACATCGGCTACAGTATCTGGCCCATCTAAATCTGGTATTCTGATTTTCCCATTTACTAGCTAAGGATGTTGGACAAGTCAAAATATGTAAGATTTTCCTTATGTAATTCCAAGAATAATTAATATTAAATGGAATAATGTAAATGAAGTGAGGGGCTCACAAGAGTGCCTAGTACTGAACTGAGACTTAAGAAATAATCACTATTATTTTAAATAAAATCTGCCTGCTAAATTGTCTTATATCCGTTACCAAAATGAAAATATATTTCACTTTCCCGGAAACTTAATGATATTTAAAATTCTGTAATTTTATAATTCTCTGGCAGGAATTAGAGAGTAATATCTATAGCTCTCATTATGTCAATAGTACAATTTACATGATGCTTTCTGAGCATCTGAAAGTTAAACAGGTCTGGATCTCTTATTTATGTTTTAACCTTATCTGGCAACAGAAACTCTTCATGAAACTAGAAGGAAAATATTATAACCCAAACATACAACCAAAAAACTGAATGCAACTATTTTACCATAATAACTTGTACTAATGTGATGATGCAGCTGACAAAATTTAACAAGCTTGCTGATATTTATTTCAGAGCAACACTTTGTAGTCTGAAATGGATACCCATCCCAGCAGGTGCCAAGACTCAACAGTAATCCACTTTCAAAGTTAAATGCAAACTAAACACTAAAATTCTACAGAGAAAACAACTCTACTCCTTTTCCCCCAAATAAGACTTCTTGTGCAATATTCACTAATGAGAGGGCATTTAAGTGAAACAGTAAATGAACTGGGGGAAAAAAAATCCCTTCTGGCTTAAAGAAACATCAAAGTTCATTTCATAAATGAGAAATAAAATGTGACTTCCTTTCAACAAAACAAACACCTTGATGATGATTCTTTGCCACATTAACAAAGGATTTAGAGTCTATATATTTTCTTTGAACTTGGTGATAAGTTTCAATGTGCTTAGCAAGTTGATGTTAAATGTGGTCCTGACAAGCACTAATGTATACCCTTTGGGTTACCTGATACCCTCTACAGAGATGCACTACTGAATTAAAAAGAAAAAACAAAGTTACTCCCATAGTTGATTCAGTTATAAAGAAAATCACAAAAGAAAACTATCAATATTTAAATTACTTGAAAAAATTATGATTATGCACATTATTTTATACTAAACCAGACATTACATTCAATAGTTGAAAAGACATTGCAGTAAATATCTGGGGAAAGTGGTTAAAATAACTGTAGTTTGGTACTTAACAGTCATTTTTCTTTGTAGAATTTCCAAATTGCAACAGTGTTTATTCCTAAAATATCTCTTCCTCCAGTGATCTCAATATATCAACATTTATAGGTGCAGTATAGTAAATGTCCCATAAAAGTTACGTGGGACTACAAATAAGTACAAGCAAATGTGAAGAAAGCAAGTCACCAAGGGAAAGAATTAATATCCCACAGCATAAAGACGATTTCTGAGAGTACTACTCTTTTTTATAATGTATAAAAAAATTTCATGAGTGCCTTTATTGTCTCATTTTATACGCAAGGAACTACCAGCAAATGATTTTAGAAGTGGCAAAGGAAAAGAGATAGAAAGGACTCAGATTTGAAACCATAAACTTCATAATGAAAGGATGTACTGGAATATAAAATTTCCAATGATTCTAAAGTTTCTCAGGCCAAAAAACACTTTTTAAAATGTTATTTATGCTTTGTTAATTAGTTTATTTTAAGGAATATGTATGAGCTAGTTTGTGTACTTACAATTGCAATGATTTGTTTTCAATAGTCCTACCTTTGGGGCATTTGAAAAAAATTGTCACCTTGTTTGATTCTCCTTTTGTGCTATCAGGGTGACTAAAAGTAGTAAAAGTAGGCGATTAGAAAATAATAATCTGTTGTAACTTCAACCTAGTTCTCCCCTGGGGCAGTGGATTATTCCTACATCATAATATCTGTTAGTTAATACCAAAGGCTTCGTTCAACTTCAAAGCAGAGATATTAAAGGCTCACTTTCCACTACAAGCAGGTGTATTTTTATTAGCTTTCTCTTTCAAAATTGCTATGACTTCACTTGCAGATATCCCGCCAACAGCCATTATTGAAAACCTTACCATAATTGCTAAGTAACATGCAAGGTCTGAAGCACAAAACCAATGTCACTTGCAGCCCTCCAACAATTGACTGAAACCAAGTGTTACATCATTAAAGCTGAATTACAACACACCCATGGCGTGCTTTCCATGTGTGCTATTTTAAACAATAGTAGAGCAAAACCTGGCTATAAATTCACAGATCCCCAATTTGTTCAAATTCATGACCGGTAAGAGCTATCTGAGAGCCTTTTCTGGCTCTATTTTAGTCAGAAATGTCATGCACCAAAATTAAATGTCTGTTTGGATTTTATTGGAGATGGAAATGCTAGTGTTATGTTGTAAATTTAAACAACCTGCCACAAAGGGAGACTCACATTTGTATCGCCTGGGAAGGCATATTCATCTCTAATTGCTTAAGGTAACACAAATAAACTAATGTAAAGTGTTCAGTTTCTTAACGGGTTTTGTGTAGAATAAATCAGATGAAGTGATGATGGTGTGGGTTTTTAGTAGGTTCAGATAGGATTTCTTTTCTTTGATAGAGCTGGATGTGGAATCTGTGCACTCAGTTATTTTTAATGATTAGGAACTTTTCTGGAAATTTATGAAAACTCACTAGTGCTAATAGAAAAAAATATTACCAGCATAGTCACACTGCATTAAAAAAAATAGGTTCAACTCATTTCATAATTCAGTGATCTAAGTGGAAATATTCCTTCTGTCATAGTGGTACGCAAAACTATTATAATTACTTTTTAGAAAGGTCGACAACTTTTTTTATTTGGCTTCAGTGATTTTATGGTGCCTAGATTCCACCGGAAAATATTTAGTCACTCACTTTCTTGGATAGAAATCCATCACCTGGAATAGAAATCATGGTTTATGTGCCAGCATCTTTGCGCAGACAGGCCCTGAAAATATATACTAGGCAAAGCCACTGCCAAATGACTTGTGTCTGGCCAGCACTACCTTTCAAATGTTCTCTGCATACCAATTACTGTTAAGATTTATGGTAGCATGTGTAGATAAACATTTTAACTTTCATATCCATAACTTAGATAATACAGTAGCAAAGTACACTTTATATTACTACCTGTCTTCAGTTGTAGTTTCAGTAGCTATTCAAAATATTCAGATTTCCCACCAAAATCTAACAGTAGACTTTGTGTTACTTTAAATGGATCATATTAGTCAAATGTAGGAATATATATATATATATATATATATATATATATAGTCATATTAGTCAATTTATCTCATCTGTAGATAAACTGGTTTAACTTTTTAAATGCAACCGTATCACAACAAAATACATCAAAATAAAATGATCCACTCTAAAATATACGGAAAACTGTAAAAATATACAATAATCTTAAAGCTAAGTGACATGCCAGGCTAAACCAACTACTCCCATACTATTATTTAAATCCTTGCATTCATGTGAAAAGTAAATAACTTCTATATGCATACACATGCATCAAAAAATTCTATGGGTCATCACTTCACATCACAAATTAACACAGCAACAGGAATCCATCACACCCACCAAAGGGGGGGAAAACCAACTATGCTCTCATCACAAATATATGTCCACCCAGTTCTTTTCTTTATTTAGAAAATCTCAGTGCCAACTGAATCAAAGCAACCATACTATTTTAGGGTTTATTTGTTTTCTTTAAATTTGGCGGACACTGTTCTTTCCTATAAAATTGGTTGACTCAATACGGAAAAAAATATCCACCATTAACTTTCAGCATACCTACTTGTTATTCTTCATCTTGAATCCCAAAATTAATCTTACTGATTCATGTTTAAGGATTGCTGTTGAATGAAAAATATTTTATGAAGTTATGTGTTCTGAGTTAATGATTTGGAGGAAACTTAATTGACATTTAAATGTGTGCCATAGAACATATTAATACATTCTTTAGATTCTAGGATCTGGGCTGTTATATTCATCTTCGAGACTATGTAATTTGACTACTTAGTGTGCTTTGGTACACTTTGAAAGTCACAGAGGAACTACACTATTTTATTTCCAATTTAGACATTGCTAGCAAGTATTTCGTTATAGCATTGATATGATTAAAATGCATTAATTAAGCAATTGCTTATCAGGTCCTATACATATTTCAGCAAACAAGATGGCTTAGATTGTGTTTACATTTAGGCTAGAGACTAATTTCCCCAGACCACATAAACAGAACCATTTTGACACCTGGTCCTTAAAAGTTCATGAACTTCAATATCTAAAAACATGTGCAGGATTGTCAAACATTTGAGTGCCCTCTCTGGGGGCACCCAAACATATGTAACAGTGTATATCACAATGCCATATGCCATCAAGTTTCCTTGAGAGAAGTAAAGGGGTCCTTTTATCAAGGCAGCAAAATGTCACAACTCTGAATCTATGAGATAAGGTGCAAGCACTCTGAGAAGAAGCTTAACTGCAACCAGGGCTTTCTAATGTTTGGGTAAGGTATACGCAATTCTTTCTAAATTACTTTTCATTTGAAACCTATAAATAATAGTAACTAGTAATGTTTAAAGTATAGAAGAGGGAAGACCAGAGCATATTTCACAACTGTAAATTTTATATTCAAAACTATGCTGAGGGAGGAAAATGACAAGGAAGAGGGAGAAAATAAGAGTGTACTCAAACATAAAACAGGGTGTGTCCCATAATTTAGCACAGGTAAATGGGACATTTGATAAATCCACCCAGCAGCTCAGCTCCGCCTTGTCAGAGATCTTCCCAGCTAAGAAAAGGAGTTTGGAGAAAGGGGCAGGTGGGCTTGCTGATTAAATCCATTCTTAACCTGTAAGATACAAAGCATTTCCCTAGAGAAGAGCTCTTTATAATCCTGCCAGGCGGAAATGGGAGGGCCCTTGCAACCCACCTGCTCAGCCTGCACAATTTTAAAGCTTGCTCACCTAGGTTCACAAAATGTGGCAGCAGCCACAATACTGGGGGCAAAATCTCTTTAGCAGTCTTTGTCCACCTGCATCTGAGTGCAGAGACTGGCTGAACCCTGCCAGCTGTTTCTTACATTTGCCAGACTGCCAGCCCTTTTGACCTGGGGCAGATAAATTAAGGCACCTGGGCTCCACCTTCTTAACTTTGAAGAGCAAGAGGAAGCTCCTCCCCAGTGGACTTTTAGCCCCAGCAATTAACTGAAGAAAGCCATTAAAGGCTCCAGGGCAGACATAATAGAGGATCTGGGGTTGCAATTAAGCAGTGAATTGGGATGGCAGGAGGAAGCATGTCATGAAAATTTTATCTCCGGTGGAGGACTGTTTTCTAAGTACTTCAGAAATACTTTCAAGTATGTAAAGAAGGACCTTTTTTTTTTTTAACCATCTAGTGACATTATGTGGCATTGATTTCATCTTTTCCTCTGCTTAGCTCAAATTTTTGAGGTGAAATTCACACAATATAAAGTTAATGATGTCAGAGATACTTAGTGCAATGCTGTGCAACCACCAACTCTGCCAAGTTCCAAAATATGTTCATCACCCAAAAGGAAAAGGTGAGCCTGCATTCATTTATAGGATTGGCAAGTCTCTTAAAATATGAATTTATTTTTAACTTTATTTTTAAATAAGAGCATTTTCATTTCATTTTAATCATTCAAATTACACTGGTCAACAGTGGGATCGTTACTGACTTAAAAGGGCCCTAGTCTGTAGTATCTTGGTGTACTGCACATGAATACAACCCTGAATTTTTTTTTTTTTAAGATTTATTTTTTATTTATACATACAAGCTGGGGTACAGGCCAGAGGCGTGGGGCGGCGAGAGGGCTCACCAGAGAAAGAGTGGGCAGCCGAACAGGCAGATCAGAAATACACTGCTGAGGGGAGCAGCGGGTGAGGCAGGAGAGGTCTCCCGTGCCATGTGGGATTCTCCCCGGCTGGGCGTCGAACTCGCATCGCCACTGCTGACAGCTCCACAGCGCAGCGCTTAACCGCTGCGCTACCGGGGAGGCCCCTGGAATTTTTTTTTATTAGCTCTTGTTTTGAAGATATTTCATATAATTCATTTTATGTGTTTCACCTTATAAATGTATCCAGTAGGACTGCAACAACATCCTAAATCAGCCGATAATGATGTAATATTGTATCAAATTGCAAAATACCATCATGCACACATCATCCAGACTTGACTACATCATTTTCAGATGCAATGCACTACTGCGAGGCAGCTGCTGAAGTAAGCTGATGCCAGCAGTGCACTACAGAAAGTCCTGTCGGAAAGGTTGAGCATTGAAAATATTTCAGACTTTTTGCGAGACAGTTTAAGCTACTGTTCCATAGAACTGTTATTATTATTTAATCCATTTAGGCACAATATAGAATAGTCATGCCTCAAAAGTGTGTTAATAAAGTGGACAATTTCTGCTCTATTTGTGGGGAAGTAACATTTGCCAACCAGAAGAAAAGTATCACTTCTCAAGTGAAGAAGGCTTATCCTCTTTACTTCGGATGCAAGGTTGGTGACCAAGACAAACCTTGAGCCTCACATCTATGCTGTGTTATATGTACAATGCAACTTTCACAGGGGTTCAATGGCAAAAGACCATCAATTCTGTTTACAGTCCCCATGGTGTGGAGAGAGCCAAGCAACCACATCAAAAACTGTTATTTCTGCTTGGTTCCTCCTTTTTCTAGTGGAATAATGAAGCAAAAGAAGTCGAGAATAGTCTACCCAAACATTCCGTCTGCATTGAAACCAGTTCCACATGGGGAGGGGCTTCCTATTCCAGAACCTCCAGCAGAATATTCTCTTGATTCATCTGATGAGGACAAGGGTGAGCCTACCTGTTCTTCTCCTGTTCCATCAGCATGCAGTGATCCAGATTTTCACTGTGGTGCATCATCAACCCCACACAGACTAACACAGGAAGAAGTCAGTGACCTGGTTCGTGATTTGGACTTATCCAAGAACAAGGCAGAATTGCTAGGATCAAGACTCCAACAATGGAATCTTCTAGAAGAAGATGTCACAATTACTTTCTATCAGAAGCGCCACCTGCAGTTGGAGCTTAGCCAGAAAGGAAAGTACTCTGGTATTCTGTTCCGATATTGAGGGCCTCATGAATGCCATAGAAATCACTCATGACCTACAAGAATGGAGACTATTCCTAGACTCTTCGAAACAGTCTTAAGGCTGTGCTTCTGCACAATGGAAACCATCTTCCATCTATTCTATTCCTGAACAGCTGTGCAAGAGACAAGCGGAGAAATCTAAGAAGTAGTCCATGACTTGATTTTTTACAGGTATTAACCATAGGCGTATTACTACTGGCATGTATTTCATGATGTAAACATCCATTTATTGCAGATTACAAAAAAAACTAGAGCAAGAATTAGAATTTGACTGTCATATTCGTGTTGAGCACATACAAATTGATAGGGAATGACTAATTTTATTTCAGTAACATGAATTTTGTAAAAATTTGTTAACAGTGTTATTTATCATTGTGCAAAATATTTCTCCAGTGACACCCTACTTTCAGATTCTGTAGCTATGAAGCTCTGGCCTTCTTAGATCATGTAATTTCAAGGTCAAAACCTGATAGAGATGTACTTTCAAACTCTTCCACATGTACAGCCTTCACAGGCCCCCTGGTCCCCCACTATAGTCTCTACTCAGGAGAAAGAAAAGCTTGCACTTCTAATCTTAAAATTAAATCAACTTTAAACTATATTTATTGTTCAGTGTGTAAATGAATTGACAACTAAAGGAATCCAGCTTACTTCAAAAAAAACAGGAGATTCCATGGGTGCCTATATTCTTTCATTAAAAATACAGTGCACAGGCTGAATCATTTTAAGTATTTATAGCCATTAGATCTTTCCTAATGCAGCTCAGTGTTTGGGACACTAAGTTGAATCCCAGCTGCTTGCTAAGGAGTTAAAGAACTGGAAATGGCACTGTTAGTATCTAATCTGTTCTCTGTTAAGATGTATATTGGCTAGAATACAGTTTTTAAGAACTAAATGCTAACTGGTGGTTCTGAACAAACAATATCAATTAGAAGTAATCATTATATAGATTAGATTTAAATAAATTCAAGCAAAGTGTTATGAGTTAATGCTGAAATTTTACGTTTGCATCTTTGTAGATAGTGTAATAAAAGAAATCAATCCTATTTTTCCAACTCTCTCTTCCTATGGATCTTTAAAGAGATGTCTCCCAAATTTATATGTGCAGTTAGGTAACTCCTGTTATTTCCAAACTTGCATTGCCACATATAGATATCTAGTAGGCGATTAGATAGATATATATGAAGTTCAATGGAGGAACAGTGAAGGACATAGAAAATGTAACTGATGACAGCACTTAGAAGGTATTTAAACCCATGAATCTGGGTAAACTGCCTTAGGTTGAGAATAGATAATAAAGTGAAAATAGGAGGAACAAGCTGAGGTGGAAAAGAAAAGTTGGTTCCAGCAGTTGAAAATTCTTATTGACAAAGTGATAATTTTCTGTTGAATGTATAGGAGTGAATAGTAAGGCAGGAGGAAAACTCTTAACAGTATATTGCTGTAGGAACCGCAGGAATGAGGAGGAGAGAAAGGTCAAGGCTGTTGCTTTGAAATTAAATTGAATCCATGAATGTCTTCCAAATTATTTTCCACTGAAGGAAATTGTTGGTAAAATCCAGGAATGAAAATTGGATTGGGGGTTGGAGGGAGAGTATGACTTACTATGGTGGTGGACTATGGGAACTTTGGTGGTGGGAGAGCTAGAGTGAACTATATTGTCAAAATATCCACAAGCATGCTAAACAGTGGTGCTTCCTTAATAATAATAATCTCGTTCTAATACCTTCACAGGTAAACTCCCCACACCCAATCCTTAACATCCCCTACCACCTCCGTTAATCAGACCAGGCTTTCTGGCAACCTCATCCTATCATTTCCAAGATGTTAGATGGTTTTATCAGTCAGAGTCTCAGATGGGAATATTCTGAGGAGGTGAAGAGATTTAGACTGCTATGGTAATCAGACTTTCAAAAAACAGCTTATTCTATTAATGTATATATTTATAAAAAATGATCTCTGTTAGTATTATGATCAATATAGTCATTATTTTTATTATTTATGCTGGGAGTAAAGTATAGTATAAAAGGTACAGATACAAAAGGGTTTTGAATTCTACCTTATAATCTTATGACCTTGGACAAATTAATTCTCTGAGACTATCTCTCCTTATCTGAAAAGTATGTAAGTAAATAAGATACTGCGAGGAATAAATGAAAATACATATTTGGAATGAAGTAGATACTTCATAAATATCAGTGGCCTTCCCTTTTATGGATGTTCTGACTTTTGGAAAATGACACGGTACTTAATAATAATTACGCAATGGACATCTTTAACAAGCTTCACATTTTCCTACTAAACTACATCTGAATTCATTTACATTCTAAGAATGTCCCTTAAATGAGGGTGGTCTTCCATTTCACAAATCTCCACTATAAACTGAGCAATTCTATTCATTGATAACTGTGCACAATATGTTTAAAAACAGTAACACCCTTTCTGTTAATACATTCAACAGAAAATTATCACTTTGTCAATAAGAATATGAAGTCCCTACTTTTTAGTTCATTTCTAATTCATCCTAAGTTAAGGTTTAAGTATCAACTTATAATAACTATTGACTATACTATATCAAATATGTCACTCACTCGCTATGCTAACACTCGCATAGCGAGTGACATGAAATGTAAGGTAGTCCCAAAGATTTGGTGTAAAAGTTTTAGAATGAAAGAGATTAAGGAAAAAAAAATCAAAAGAGTCTTTAGTAGATTCAGGTTTTCTATTTTGGCATGTATAATATTTTAGTTTTTCAGAGATTATTACCATCAAATGATAAAATAGAATGCAAAGGATCAAATGATAAAAGTAGTACAAGATATTCCAAACCTACACAATTCCTTACAAACCTTGTCTCACCTCACTGCCATTTTATTTTTGTCCATATATTGTTGAAAATTACAGTTTTTTCATACATTTTGATGTTATATTAACCACTAAGCATCTCCAAAACTTGTATATGATGAAAGCTTACTTTTCAAAAATGATTCTGAATCATGAAAAGTGGAGCAGAGATTCCCTTAAGTTCTTAGCACGGAAATATTGGATAAATTTGTCCTTTTGGTAGCAAGTCTTAAACATTGTTTAAAAGTTGAAATTTGTTTACTCACTTATGCACACATGAAAAATGAGACTTAAAAAATAATCTTTCCTTTAATGACCCATGATATTCACAGGAAGACACTGGATATTATTTCTTCTCACAGATTTGAGAATTTAAAGATTATCAACTTGACAGTCACTAGGATTGATACCAATAAAAAGACAATTCTAAATGAAGAGTAAATAAATACTGGACAGTGTCATCAACACGTGGATTAGAAGGTAACTCAATTAATATTCTGATAAAGAAACGCTGAAAAACTAATAGCTGACTACAGAACTAAGACACCAGCGGGGAGTGGAGGTAGAGGAGGAAAACGAACAGGGAGGAAGGGAGGCATAATGGTCTGTGGTGGTGGAGTATGGGTGAAGTGTTGGATGCACTATGGTGGTAATACCTGATGGGGGTACTCCAATGTTATCTCAGTTAAAAAATAATTGATTTAACAAAGGGTAATTGAAAAATTTCTTGATTACCTATCTAGAAAATTATACATATTTGGCCAGTGATATATCTGAAACAGTTATAGGAGGACATGACACATAGTAAGCACTCATAGTATATACTGAATACACACACACACACACACACACACACACACACACACACACTCCACACACAATTACAAATACTGATTCCCTAATTTTCTTAAAGAATTTTTTCTTCTCTCCACAAAACTAAAGAAACACTGACGGACCTGTGAGCAGAGCTAATTCTGTAATAAATGAATTGTTTCAATTTTAGAATTATTCTTTGTAGTAAAAAATTCTTACAAGTTGAAATAATATATATGCATCTTGTTTTGCCTTTCAGAGAAAATGTTTCTATTAGTAACACAGTAGTATCACCTAAACATTATGATTTTTTTCCATTGGTTGAATAAATCTCTAACTTGAAGCATCTCTCGACATTCTATCTGAATTACTAAGTTACTTTATTCTTTTATATCCATTAGTTTTATATCTCTAGTGAGACTGCCATTTTCTTGAGATGCAAAGAAAATGTACAAAGTATATCTCACAGAGTTTTCTGAAACTGTCTTTCTGCTTAGAGTGACTATCCTTGTTCAAGTTACTGTCACATCTTACCAGGATTACTGTAATAAACCCAACATATGTTTCCCTTTCTCTAACTTGTTCTCCACCAAGTCCTTCTTCACAAGCCTATTTAGTGATTATACTTAAAATGTAAATTTAGTCAAATGGTTCTTATGCTTAAAAATGGCAGAAGTGGTAACTCCCCAAAGACAACATTCCCAACTCCTTACTGTATACTCTACACATCTTTTTCTCTTGCTGTTGTCCACTGTTCTAAAATTATCCTTTGTATTCTTGCACTCTCACTTAACACTTCAGTCATAAAGAATGATGGACAATTCCCCAATTTCTTCATCCTCTGGCCTTGGCCCGGGCTGCATGGTCTGCTTGAAAGGCTATATACCACAGTCCTCCAGTTGGTAAACTTCCACTCAACATACACATCATCACCTCAGGAAATCTTAGTATATATATTATATACCACATCCAGATTATTTCTGTTTCTTCTTTGTTCTCTCAGAATGTGTTGTGTACAACGTTAACGTAGCATTTATCAAGTTCTACTAATATTACTAGTTTGCTTAATCATTTTCTCTGAATTCTTAAAGACTGGGAAAACATTTTACTTGCCTTCTCCCCTTTCCCATTCTCTGTCTCAATATCTGGTACTGATGGTGCTGTTACTGCTGTTTTCATCATTATAATCAACAGCTGGCAACTGTTAGATATTTACCAAATCACAGAAATTACTCTGTTTTACATACAATATTTAATTCCTGTAAATAATCTAAAAGAAACATATTATTATGTTCAAAAAGTATGAAAACTGACTAAATTACATAGTAATAACATGGTAAATATCAAAGCCTGGGCACAAACCAAAATTTGTTGCATGAGTCTACATCCTCTATCTCTAGTCAGGATGATAACAATTCTACCATAAAGTTGGTATTTACCAAATACTGTTGAGTATGTGAGTGATGGATATATTAAGTCCAAGTAAAGTGAATAAACATCAGTATTTTAATGTAAAATGTTAAATCTCACTGATTATATACTTACTAATACAATTGCTTCATATGGCAGAATATTTTTCTTATAAATCAGAGAGAGTTATTTAAATAGATTTTTGTTAATAGGAAGAAAAACATTGATTCTTTCTTGGTAGATATAACAAAATAATGTGTTAAATTCAGGGAATTTTCAACCATTGATAGTACTCTTTGCCATACAAAATCTATACACTTTAAACTGGAAACAGGCATCTCACACTGCATATTCTGTATATTAGCTTTCAATCAGCAATGTAAACAATGTAATATAAGCATTACATGGAATCTACATTAAGATAAACCGAACCACTTTTGCCAAGACAGATGTAATCACTCAAATTCCACTGGGAAAGAGGTAACAACGTTATTTGGTCTAGGGCTAAAGTACTTTATTTAGTAAATAACTGGGACTTTGTATATTCATTTCTTCATAACACCTATTTCCAACATTTAAACATTACAAAGTGTTTCAAGTGTTTTGGGCTTAGGATCCAATGGTAAAACACGACATTTGTTAATTTTCTTTCATAAGGCATGTTCTACTTGACAGTTGTGGGGATGATTTACTTTAACCACTCTTTCTTGCATAACACCTTAATAATAAGAGAAATGTTGTATTGTTACCATCCCTTATATTCAAGTTTTCTCATATTTTTATCACAGGTCTAAACATAAAACACATTTTAAAAAAATTTATACTAGAAAAATTCAGTAATTTGATTTTAGCCAAGATACTCAATTTTAAAAAGCAATTAAAGGGTTAAAGTTCAAAACTGAGTTGGCCATATGCAACATATGGCTTTGGAAATAGTTCTTTTACTGTTGATTTTACTTAAAAAAGAAAAGTTGACTAAATTGAACTGTACCTTACTTTTTAAAAATTGGATCCATTTGTTTAAATTAAAAGTGTATACATTGTCATGTATTTTATCCATTTACACATACATGCTTTTATGTATTAGATTCATTTCTCACACTTTCATTAAAAATTGCTCTTTGGTGTGTTAATACATATCTTTAAAAAATAGGTATTATATTCACATGAGTCAAACTTTGAAAGATTCTTTGAAAAATTCTTTCTATACCTGTTCTGCCATGCAATTTGTCTCTTAGAGGATTCCAATACTACTTGTTTTTGTTTTATGTGTGTATGTATACTTTCTGACAAATTTTATGCCATATATATATGTTATCTATAACACACATATTATATACATATAATATACAACACACATTATATATGATATACATATCAAGTAATAAATATAACATGTAATATCACACACACACACACACACACACACACACACACACTGAAAGACCTATATCTATGACCTGACTGGATTTACAATGCAATTCTGGACAAGCCACCTAATCTCTTAGATGTCGGGCATATCTGTAAAGCACCAAAAGGATGACTGTGTTTCTATGAATTATAAAATAACTCAAATGATGACAGCTGACAACAGAAGAATATGCCACAATTTATGTTTGTTTTAAAGTTTAAAGATCCTTCTTTAGAATAGGAAATCCAGTTATTTTCTTCTATGTACAAAATAACAGGAACTTCCATGCTATCTGTACCTTTTATTTGCCTTTCCTGTTTGATGTCTGTAAGAATTAAAACTCTTCCTATAGGACCGTTCAGGAACTCAAACCCACGGTGTCCTGAGAAAATGCAGGTTCACGGCAACTCAATCTTTGGATTTTTCAAAAGAAACCATTAATTCAGGTTTTCAGAGTCTCCTAAATTTAAAATATTGGTAACCTCTCAAATTTTAAATCAAAAACAAGTAACTTTCTAGGTAAAACAAAACACAACCAAGGTTCGGATTTAGCTTATGACCCTTGAGTTTGTTTCAGTCTGGAACCTGCTGTTATATAATAACATAGTGTCTTACAGTATTTCATAAAGTTTCACAAGAAGGGAGAGGAGCATAGAACATGTTCCTTGAACCTCTAACTATAATCCTAGAGAACAGTTTAGCATTTCAAAGTCTTGTTTATCTACAAGTGCCACCCCAATGATCTAACTGCCTCTCCAAAGATATTTGAACTTATTCACATATACCCTTATCCTCTTTCTTAAGAGAATCCCTCAGCAACACCAATGTATATACTATTAAGGTCAAATATAAGGTGTATATAATGATAATGGCTAGTGATAAGAAAGGGAAATTACACTGGAAGATAGATGAAACTATTTGGGAAATAATAAGAAAGAGAACCGAGGAAGAATACTGTTTCCAGAATAAAGAAGGCCACTTGGAGAGAATAACAAGAATTTGAAATTTCTAAGTGAAACTAAATGTCCTGAAATAAAATCTATGAATATTTGGAAACTGGTATTCTCAGATATGTTTTATTTCGCTACAATTTTGGTGAGTTTCCCTACTATATGCTACTTTGTAACACTCTTATATTTGTACAGTTAGAGTATCACCCTGCTTTTCACCTGAAAACTTTTCTCTGCAATAATGTAAAGGCCAAATTAAAAGTACCACTACAGATTTAAATAAACCTGTCACTCTAGTTGTAGCATGGTTGGGTTTGGAATAAATGAAAATTGCATGCAAAATGGGCCTCCTTGGTGGCGCAGCGGTTAAGCGCTGTGCTGTGGAGCTGTCGGCAGAGGCAACGCGGTTTGACGCCCAGCCAGGGAGAATCCCACATGGTGCGGCAGACCTCTCCTGCCTCGCCCGCTGCTCCCCTCAGCAGTGTATTTCTGATCTGCCTGTTCTGCTACCTGCTCTGTCTCTAGTGAACCCTCTCGCCGCCCCACGCCTCTGGCCTGTACCCCAGCTTGTATGTATAAATAAAAAATAAATCATTAAAAAAAGAAAATTGCATGCAAAATTATCCATAACCTAAGCAGTCATTTGAAGAGTCTGGTAGACTGAGAAAAATAATTTTTGCACTTTGATTACCCCATAGTGTCACTAATCAAAAATAGAAAAGCAAATCTGCAAGTTCTACATTATTGGCCTGATGCATTTTGATTAAACATGGCTACACACTTATTATAAACCACTGTGTGTCTTACATTGAGACTTCTTTCTGTGAGTGATACCTCAGTGAATTGTAAGTAATATGCTATGAGAACAAAGTGAATTGATGGAATATATGCCTCTGGTTCCCAAGGAACACTGACAATACTTAATTATGCTGAATGTTGATAATATTCTCCACGCAGAGCTATCACTGGTATTAGACACAAGGACTTAAAAACTTGTAGTCATTTACAACAAAGATCCTGGCTTTAATGATCATTCAATATCAAATGTTCTCCCACTCAAATATTTGTTCCAGGTTCTTCTCCTTAAGCTTAGTGCATTTCCACTCACCCAGAACCCCCCTAAGCTCCATCCTTACCAGTAAGAAGCTTGCCTGCATGGAGAATATTATCAACATTCAGCATGATTAAGTATTGTCAACATTTCTTGGAAATGAGAGGCATATTTTCTTTCATTCCACATTGTTCTCATGGTGTTACTGATAAGATGGATTTCCATCAAGTCGGATTAAACCTAGTTTAATTATTCGTTTGGAGTGACAGTTGCAGGTTGAGAAGGCATGGTGGTGATTACATGGAGGTGATGTTAAATTCTCAGAAAGCACTATAATCAGGATCATTATTGCCCCAGCCCTATCTGTTATGCTATAATATACCACATACTGAAAAATATCATAGGCTCAACTCTGCCTTCACTTCTCAAATACACTTCAAAATCTCAATATTTTAGGGAATTAATTATACAACTGTGAACCAACAGCAACTACCTATCTAATCTGTTGTGTGTGTGTTTTAAATCACATAGCCAATATAGAACTAAAGTAACTGCATTAAATTTTTTGAGGAGACTTTAGAAATCTACTTCATTCCCTAATTTACACATAGTGGAACTGAGAACAAAGTTGTGTTCCTCACATTGTTGTTAATTCATATCAGCCACATATGTGGAATTTAAGTCCATTTTTTCTCCCATCTCATCACAGTAATTTTAATACTTGGACAAGTCTAGATAAAGTCAGTCTCAGAAACTGTCACAGACAAAAATAATTTGAGATATTACCTTCTTGGGCTATACACTACATCATGTAAAAAAAAAATCCTTGTAAGTATTGAATTTCAACGTAAATAACATAAAATCATAGAGGTAGTAAATTTCCACTATTTGTCTTTATCACTCAATTCCCACTGATCCACTATATAAGCATGTAAAGATGTGATACCTCTTAAGATGAAAAGTATGAATGGCAAATGAAAGTGTTAGAAATTCATAATTCAAGACTTTTCTCTGGCACTACAGGCCCAAATGGCTATTACTAAGCATGTAATTTCACCTGATATATCAATATATGAGGAAGTTTCATATATGAGTGTCAAAGAGAGTGGATTTCTGCTTCCTCCCAGAGCAAATGTTTCTTTCCACTGTCAATGGTTTCAATACCAAACAGCCAGATTTGCTCTTAGATCTGAACATACTTAGGAAAAACTGGCACATGGGATGTTTCATCTCAGAGAAAAGGAATGAACAAATTAGTCAACTTTTCTACAACTTGATCACAAGGAAGTAAATTCCAGAATGCTGTTAAAGCCTGTCTATAGCTCTTTTTTGTCTTAATAAAAGGAAGTTTGGCTCACCAACAACATGTAGAACATATGGAGGAGATTGAGAAGGATAAATGAGGCATTATTTTTTGAAAGATGGTAATTAAAAGTTGTTTGCCTTGTTTCTTTTTGTTCTTGTTGTTGTGGGTATGCTACTTTACCCCAGAAACTTTCAGGCAAAATATGTCTTTTTAATCTTTATCACATATTTTTGGTATGCTTGAGATATTAGGTAGTCTAAGTAACAAAAGTTCATGTCACTTATAGCTATTCCATAAATATATTGAAACTGTACTATATATATATGTATTTATATATACTCTTGATAATAGTAATTTATTCATCACTTAGTTTTACTAAATAATAAACTTCAGCCTAGAAACCAGATGGATTAGTGGGCAAATGTCTGCATACAGAATGCTCTCATTGAGAAAAAAAGAGAAAAAAATGGAAATCTAAACTTACGCCTTTTGCATTTAAATACAGAGATAAGTTTAAATACTATTAGAGAAACAGACACAAAATTCCTTCTACACACTTCTCCATCTTCCTGTAAGTAGAAATTGTAAAACAGACAGTACTGAACTTACAATGGTTCAACCTATGTCTTTTTGACTTTACCACAGTACTAAAGGAACATGCATTCAGTAGAAACTGTACTTTGAAGTATGAATGTTGATTTTCTTTCCCTGGCTAACCACACGCAGCATGATACTCTCTGGCGATGCTGGGCAGAACGGAGAACCTAGCTCGTGGTGAACCACGGGATCACAATGTAAACAACTTTTACTGTACAGTGGCCTATGTTGCCCAGCTGCAGGCTATGTGTAAGTGTTCTGAACACATTTAAAGTAGTTTAGGGTAAGCTAAGATGTTCAATAGATTAGATGTAGAAAATTTTGGGTTTTTCAACTTATGGTGGTTTTGGGGGACCTAACCCCACCATAGGTTGAGGAAGATCTCTATTTTAAGGGGAAATAGCAGGTGCTTAAAATCCATGTGATTATAAAAGCTGTAGTTTTGGGAATGAAAACTGTATTTAATGGTGATTCTCTAGGGAGAAAAAAATCAGATAGCATTTCTTGAAGGAATGAGTGACAATTTTAGTAACATTTAATAAAAATTAATACTTGAAATTGTCTGTGCTTTTCAGCCAGCAGGAAAAACAGAGGCAGACTTCCTAGAAGCTAATCATGTACTTGAGGAAAGGAAAGGCTAAGTACTTGGAAGTACCCGGTGACAATATGAATCCCTGTATTGTTACCATGCTTTTCAATTTGACTTTAGGAAAATAATGCCATTTTCATGCTACAATAGCAAATGTATTTTAATTGGACATGTTAATATAAATAGTTTATAGCATCTTTCAAGTGAGCACTAATAAAAGCATACCGCATAGCTACATTTTAAAAGAAAAAACTTATTTTATTAAATATCATATATACATATAGCTAGAGAGAAAGCAAATAGGCAAACATCCTACACAGCACCAATTCACATTTTCAGAAGATGGGTTCTGATTACATTAACCTTGACTAATGTTACTTGTCAAGCAATTATTATGACAGAAGAATAACAGACGCTCTTTTATCATTAACCCTCAGTAAGGAGACCCCATTTTTAGTATTTATAACCATTTGACATAATCTACTAAAGCAATGGAAAGAGTCCCCAATTAGAGATCTCCAGTTTGCTCACTGTGAATAAAATAAATATATAATCCAAATTTAATCTTGCTTTCAAAGGCTTATAAGATGTTCTCCCAACATGTCTTGCCTAGTTTTAAATATTTTATGATGGTAAATAAACCCTGGAAAATTCCTTCTTAGATTTTACCACCTGAAGCTGCAGCTGTTGGCTGCACTATCAAAGCCTCACGATTCCAAACTCACGTGCAAACCTCATCAAGGGCAGACATTTCTAATTGATTCCAGAAGTATTTCTTTTGCTGAGATCAGGGGGCAAAGGAAGAATAATGAGCAGCTTTTTAGAGGAACTTGGGGGGTTAGGGTGTTGAGGGGCGGGGGAGGGGCGCTTTTAAAATCTTGGCTTGGCCAGAAATGCAGAGCAATTTTACGGTCAATTGGCGAGAGCATCTGGAACCAGGCATTCTGGCTTCGTAGTTGATGGTAGTGAAACCAGCTTACAGGCAAGAGCAGGCCCATAATGAGTCCCTGTCATGTACTAGTGGAAACCATGCTGACTTTCTGCCAAGTATCCCTGCGCCTTCTCTCAGGGTCAGGATTCCCCTCAGAGCCCTTGTTTAGCATATGAAGTCCTGTTACCCGATGGATCTTAACCTGTTTTAGTCATTCTTAAAGTCAAGGCAAAAAGACTAGAAATTAGAACGTGTGTATGTTTAATTCCGTGCGTGCTGACAAGGCTTTATATCACAAGACCGCGTTTGCTTTCATTTGAGGGATACATTTCAAACGCAGTGGGCCATCTTGTTAGTTCATGGAGAGTGTCGGATGCTCAGGTCATAAATCAAAGCACTGTGCGTGGCACACTCAGACTAGAGGACGTAAAATAGTAGGCTCTTTGTTATTTCAAATGTAGGACAGGTGATTATAAAATAGGGCAGCGTTTCACTTTTTTTTTTTTAATACCAAACAAAAAACCGGAGGTGATGTGGAAGTAATTCCTTATGAGTAACTGATGTTTACTTTAAGCTGCTGCTCGTTACTCACCATGCTGACATGTAGTAGATTACAGCAGAAACAAGTCAGTTAAGAGGATAGACATGAAAAATGTAGAGATGTGAGTCAACAGGATGGAAACTGGTTGAGTGGTGAGGAATGGGACATGCAGAATGTTCGACTACTGGCATTCCTAAATATTTTTAGGCAAACAATTGAGATGAATTTTATCCACTTTAAAACTCACTAAAAATTCTAAATTGTGATGGTGAACTAAAATCAGTGTTCAATCCTTCTAGTTAATTTACACTTGGCAAGGAGTCACTTCCTATTTTCAAACAAGAAAAGGGAAACAAGGAAAAAAGCAAGACAAATGGAGCAAACACAGCATGATAATAGAAATGCATTTAAAATACTGTTTAAAACTCAGTATATTTTCATGTAAAGTTCTTTGTAAAACACCGACGTTTTGATGATTTCTGTATAAGTTAATAAAAATATGAAGAATTAGTGTTCCTCATAATATACATAATTTAAAATTGCAGAAAAAAGTGCTTGATGAGGAAAATCTCCTTGAACCTACAGTGCTTGCAAGAGCATCTACATTTGGTAGATGCAATTGCTAGTACTTTTCAAATAAGGAAGGAATGGGCCAATAAGAATATAAAATAGAGTTGCCCTGGTGGCATAGGAGAGTAAGTCTCAGCACTATCACAGCTGCAGCCTGAATTTGATCCCTAGCCAGGAAGCTAACCCACATGGCGCAGCAGGTATCTCCCTGCCTCCCCTACTGCTCCCCTCAGCAGAGTCTTTCAGTAGATCTACCTGTCCTGTTCCCCACTATGTCTCTGGTGAATCCTTTTACCACCCCCACACCTCTGGCCCACAACCCAGTTTTTGTATGCATAAATAAATATTTTTCTTAAAAAAAGGGGTCACAAAGAAAACACCCAGTTTATTTACATCTGTAACTTTGTTCCACCTCAATACATTCCATTCTATTTACTCTTATAGCACAGTACATGTTATGTGCATGAGAAATACATGCATATAAATGTGCACTTATATGTCTATAAAGCTCTCTGCATAGGACCTACAACAGAGTAAGCGTGTTACTTGTATGTGATGATTAAACTGAAACAAATAAATCTTTAAATTTTTTAAATCTATGTTCATCTTGACATTGGTCTGTAGTTTTCTTTCTTTGTATGTGATGGCCTTGCCTGCTTTTGACATTAGGGGAAGTTTAGTCTTAGAAAATGTGTTTGGAACCATTTCTTTTTATTCAACTTTTTAGAAGAATTTGAGAAAGATAGGTAGTATGTTTTTGAAGATTTGGTAAAACTCACTAGTATAACCATTTGGTCCTGGGCTTTTGCTTTTGTGTGACATTTGACACTGTTTCAATTCCTTTATTTGTAAATAGTCTGCTAGGTTTCCCATTTTACTCCTGATTTGTTTTTGAAGGTTGTACGATTAAAGACTATAATATTAAAGGGAAGTGGCAGTGATACTTAAATTGAGTGGAAAAAAAAAGTGAGAAGACTGATACAGCTATTATATGCCCACATACCAAATCTAAAGAGAATTTGCTATTAGCCTCAGTGTTTCTACATTTTATGCTACTTCATGAATTTTGCATTCCTTCTGAAAATAAATGTTTTTCCTATAAAATATACTCGCTTACATGTCACATGTAAGTAATTAGCACATATCTTAATTTGTTACTTTTAATTTACTATCTGCTATTTATAATTTAGAGAATACAAGAGGGATTAAAATCTGGAATTATGATCTGATCAGTGAAATGACATATATACCCATTGGATAAGTAGTGAATAGGTAAAATAGCTAATAGTTTGCTTATTCAATTGAAGATTAAGTACTCAGTAATATAAAACACAGAAACATAAAGGATATAGAAGAATTTCAATACATTTTTGAAGTCATGATATGAGGTACAGTAGATACTACATTCATTTTAAGTTTGAGTAGTCACTATAAAATAAGGGGAATAGTGATCTATGTATTTAAAATTCTAATAATAAATAAGCATTGCTAAAGAAGCCAAACTGTGTAATTTACTTTCAAATTCTATGTTAGCTTCATATTACTACATAATTATAGTTAGATTCAGACCCCTCTATAGGACTTATATAAATGATTACTGGTGGCAACAGGAGTAATTGTAGCTAACTATATCTAATATGATATAAAAAAGCTTAGGTTTATCTGAGTTAATGACAATGAATGGTTTAGTAGTACCATCTTCATGTATATATTTATATATAATTCAAATATTGCATGGCAACTCTATGAAAATAAATCAACCCCATATGAGTTCAATTCAAGGGCAATGAGATAAACTAGAAGGTGGTAGAATGTACTTTAAGCAACTATGGATGACAAAGAATTGTTACTATCATATATACCTATGGAAAATGAATAAATGACATAAAATACATATCAATAGGAAAACAGTGAAAATAACCATTAAATATAAAATAATAAGACACTTTAATAGATTAGGAAAACAATTTAAATCTCAGACGGGCAAAAGTTATATTTAACAATTTCTACTTTGGTGAGGGAATTTGTGCTATAACAGTGGTAAATTTCACCACTACTTTGGACAACTTGACATTATCTTAAGAATGTAATCAGGCACATTCCCTGAAATCCAGTAATTACACACCTAGCTGTATTACCTAGAGAAACTCTAGGTATGTATGTCCTATGCACTAAGATATGTACATGCATTTTCACTGCATCACTGAAAATTGCAAGAGCCAGAAACAAAAAGCTAGAGAGTGAATAAAAATATTTTGATACACTCACAAAATGAAATTTTTATAGCAAATAAAATGAATACTACAACAACATGAAAAAAGTATATATTTTAAAAACAAAATCCAGTAAATTAAACTATGTTTACTATGATGCATGTGGTAAAGATAAAATTTATTGTACTAAAATACTTTAAATGAATCAAATATTACTTAGTGATAAATTTAAATATATATAAACCAGTTTTGTTTAGAAAGTATGGAAATGATAAGCAAAAAGTACAAAATAACAATTGACCTGTGGAGTATGATATAGAGATGACACAATAACTCATGAAGTATTAATAATACCTTAATAGTATTATGATATCCTAGTTTATTATTTGTGCTTTTGTTATATTTTGTAAATTATTTTACATAATTTATGTATATCAAATACTACATAACAGAAAATATAACTTGATATAAAGAAAAACATTATTTAAAACTAACATTAAGTTATTATTCTAAGAATTTAGTGCACTTGATGTACTATGTTGTATACTATGGATATTCTTAAGTCAGTATGTGTGTATGTTATTTTCCTCTTCAATCTATAAGTATGTTTATGGCCAAGTAGCATATATTTTTTCAAAATTTGTTGGTTGTAGTTTCTTTTTTATATTCTTAATGTGGCTAGATGTGCAGCTGAAGTGAATCATCTAAGATGACTTCAGACAAATATGTCTACATTATGTGATGTGCTAATAATCACTGTGAGATGAACCTAAATAATATAAAAACAAAGTGTGGTAGAGTGGATTATGGCCATAAATCATGCATGTCTTTTTAAATTTGACATGACTTCTTTTTTAACAAAGAGATCGAGTCATTTCTCTGACCTTTGAACACTGGCTGACCTGACGATGCACTTTGACCAATGGAATGTGGCAGAAGTGACATTAATTTTTTTTTTAAGTTCCAGAGTCTGTGTTGCAAGAAATCTTCTAGATTCACATTCCGGAAATTGTCATGTAAAGACCTGGTCTGGCCCCCTGGTATTTTCTTTTCCAGAAGGAGCCTTAATCAGGTGAATATCCTTAAAAGAAAGACTGAGCCAAGAGGTTCTCTTTACTGGATTGATGAAGCACGCAACCACGTTGGAGAAGGCGATGTGCTAGGCCCACAGGCAGCCTCTGGGGCTTGAGGGCAGCCTCTAGTCAAAAGCCATCAAAAAACTTGGTGTCTGTGTCTAACAGCTATAAGGAAATGAATTCTGTCTGTCAACAACCAAAGTGGGCTTGGAAGTGAATTTTTCTGAACCCCCGGATGATAACCCAGTCTGGCCAATACCTTAAATGCAGCCTTTTGAGACCCCAAAGAAAGGATGGAAGAAAACTACCTGATTTCCTGTTGTATGGAAACTGTTAGTGTGTATTGTTTTAAGTGGGTGGTAATTGTTTTAAGTGTGTGGTAATTTGTTACACACCAATTGTAAACTAATATACTGGTTAAAATCTAAGCTTCATAGGGACAGGACTTTGGTTTTTGCTGAAGCAGTACTACATGTAGAATAAACATTTTTGTTAGCTATTTTAAGCATTAGGGAAGCTGGTTTTACTTTCTGTGGACATGTATTTTTTTCCTATGGGGACCCACACCTTGTAGTGTAGTAACCACACCTGTTGTTACTAGGTTGATTCCATCACTTAAACAGTTCAGAAACTGTCCAGGGTCACTCCTCTTTGTGGACACCCCACAAACACTCCCTGAAGGAAGAACACTCCAATTTTCACTCCACATGTCCAAATTCTACTCATCTTTGTGTACTTCTTTAACAGATCCACGTTTCTTTGTCATTTAAGAGTGATGTGCTTCCATGTTAATGATGTAAACTAAAAATTGGAAATCAGATTTTAGGATTTTTCTAAGGTCCAAATTTAAAGTCATTGCCTGTTCTTTTGAAAAAGCAATTCAAATTATTTGGCTACTAATAAGTAAATATTCTTAGGTTTATAATTTCATTGTTTATAATGCTCTAGTTTTCAACATTATTTCATTTTTTTGAAGGAATAATTACATTATATTTTTAAGAAGCATATTAATAAGAATCAACATGTATACATACTACATTAAGTTCACCACAAAAAGCCCAATTATCTTAAACTTGTGTGTGTTTGTATAGATACATGGGTATATATAATATGGATAAGTGGATACAATTTTTATTAAATAGTTACAAATTACATGTCAGATATTATGCATGGTTCTACAGATTCTAACTTCTTTGGTCCACTGAGTATCAAAACAGCTGCCACAATGTTTTAATTCACCTTTTTTGTTGAGGGAATTAAGCTAAGGGAACTACGGTTTGGTTATTTTAGATAACTCCCTCAAGGGCACCCAACCCACTGATGGAGCTGGGAATGAAATTTACTTTTGTGTGACTTAAAATCTGTGCTTTCTCTAGTACCATGTCCTCAAGTAAATAATAAGTTATTTGAAACAAAATGTATACTGGCAAGATATATACAAATAAACATTTCCCATTGTGTTAATAAAAGTTATATGAAGCAAAATACACATACTATCAAATATATGCAAACAAGCATTTCCCATAATCTTACATACCTACTAAAACTAAGCCAAAATAGC
Organism: Scalopus aquaticus; assembly: GCA_004024925.1. Lineage (NCBI taxonomy): Eukaryota > Metazoa > Chordata > Mammalia > Eulipotyphla > Talpidae > Scalopus > Scalopus aquaticus. The sequence continues at coordinate 63,703 of PVIJ01003113.1, forward strand.
TATTTATCTGTGACCTGGTTGCTTTAAACTGATCATCATGTTAGACATATTTAATGCTACTGATGTGAAGAAATTAAATCAATCATAAATTCATAGGTGAATTTTAGAAAGAACAAATCACACTTGAGCTAGCAGAAGAAAATATGTGTGTATGAGAATAAGAAAGGATTGAATGAAAAAAGGTTAAGAATGATTTTTCTGTTGAATTTCTTATGAATGAAAAACAAGTTTAAAAAAAAGGTATGGAAGTTGCTGGTGAAATAATGATGACCTATGAAAAGAGAAATGTACAAGAACATGGACTAACTATTGCAAAAACAAGATGGAAAACTATGCATCTGTGTAATAGAAATTCTATTTATAACTTAACAATCTTGAAACTGTTAGCTAAAGGGACTTCATCTTCCACATATAGTCACAGGATCAAATTCAAATTATACTTTGCATTAATGACTTAGAATTGAAAGGATAAGAACTACATCATAAACTAAGCAAAAAATAATTTAAGGTCAATTTTTCTGTGTGTGCTTTTGTGTATGTGTTTTAAACTGCAAGTTTAACCATATGTATGCTTGCTTGGTGTGGAAGAACAGTTATCATATAAATCCATGGAAATTGACTTACATAATAAAGCAAGGAAACAGAAAACTGCCAAGCAGTCATGTAGATAGAGAAGAGTCACAGTGCTACAAGCTGATGTTGCCAATGTATACAACATTGATTTACAAGAGAAAGGGGATTAATTGCTTCAATGACATTGATTCTAATGATAGTTTCAAAGAACATTAATGAGAACATTATGTCCAGATAGTATAACCGCCACTAGTCAGTCAGTCCTAATTCATATTGAATGGAGTCACTGAGGGCATTTATTAGGCTTCTATGTGCCTTGTACTAGGCAAAGAACAGTTTTCTTGAATCTATGCCAAATGGTAAAGTTTTATGTAAAATTCTAAGAAATAAAATGTGTGAGGAAAACACAAATTTGCAATTCATCATTAATGCAGATTGGCCTCTGATTTATAATGGTGCAACTTACAACTTTTCAACTCTATGACTGTGAAAAGGATATACATTCATACATTTATTAGGACTGTGACAGGATACTCCTTTATGGTGTTGGGCAGCTATAGCAACGCGAAGCTCCAAGTCAGCATTTCAACTTAAGATATTTTCTTTGTTTTTTTAAGATTTATTTATTTATTTATTTATGCATACAAGCCGGGGTACAGACCAGAAGTGTGGGGCGGTGAGAGGATTCACCAGAAACAGAGTGGGGAGCAGAACAGGCAGATCGAAGAAACACACTGCTGAGGGGAGCAGCGGGCGAGGCAGGAGAGGTCTGCCGCACTATGTGGGAATCTCCCCCACCCCAGGCGTCGAACTTGTGTCACCTCTGACGACAGGTACACAGCACAGCACCCAATCGCTGCGCCACTGGGAAGGCCCTCAACTTAAGATATTTTCTACTTAGAATGGGTTTATAAGGCTGTCACCCCATCCTAATTTGAGAAAGATCATTCTAAGAATTGATAATTGGATGCAATGTAAAATTTTTTAAACTTTAAAAAGAAGAAAAGGCTGCTTCAAGGCTGCTGATAATAAAATACTTGCTCAGTCTTTCTCATACAGTTACTGAACTCTGGTCAGAGAGGAATTGCTCAGGTTGACCCATAGAAATTCCATAATTTTAATAATAATAGTAATAATGACACTAATGCTAGTAATTTGAACAATGATAATGAAAATGTATCCAGTGCTTCCTATGCTCTTCCCGTTATGCCATTTAATTTTCCACAAACTATGTGATGCTAATATTATAGCACTTTTAAGAAAATGTTTTAATGGTAAATCACAAGCAATATCTGCGCTTGAGGAATTGCCATGTGTGGACCAAAATGGGCAGACATAGATTCTGGAGAGAGCAGGTAAGCAATCTGAAAGATTTTGCCATGGTGTCTTCCCTTCCTTGACTAATTAACCAAAGACAATTAAATGGTAGATTATTTGAAGCATTGTCGTATCAACACTTCTGCAGTTATACTGGTAAGGTCTTTTACTACAGCTTTCCACATTTTTAAAAAAAAATGTTTTTTAAGATTTATTTATTTATGCATACAAGCTGGGGTACGAGCCAGAGGCTTGGGGTGGCAAGAGGGTTCACCAGAGACAGAGTGGGGAGCAGAACAGGAAGAGAGGCGGAAATACACTGCCAAGGGGCGCAGCAAGCAAGGCAGGAGAGGTCTACCGTGCCATGTGGGAATCTCCCCTGCCGGGCTTCGAACTTGCATCACTGCTGCCAACAGCTCCACAGCGCAGCACTTAACTGCTGCGCCACCAGGGAGGCCCCAGCTTTCCACATTTTTTTAAGGTACTTTTGCTGCCTGCATCTGTATTTTTAATCTAAAATTCTTGTGTATATGAGTATTGCTATTATCGTATGGGAGAAAATGTTGCTAGATGATTAACAGCTATGGAGTTAGACTGCCTGAATTTGTATCCTGATTTGTTAACTTATCTAGTAATAAATCTAGTAATTCAATCTCTCTATAATTCAATTTTTCATTATAAAAATATAGTAACTGTATCAAGCATTTGATGAGGACTGAATGGAATAGCACAATAAAACCTAGAATGTAGTAACAGCTCAATGCATATTATATCTTATTAAGCCTGTTTTACAAATGAACAACATGAGTCACTGATTCCAATGTCATAGAGCATGTGAATCTAGGAATTTAATTCGATACTGCTATTCCTTCCCATACTCCATGGCAATTATTTGCAAACTTTATTTTTGGATCCTGTGGCAAGTCAATAAAGTGTTTCAAGGGATCCTTAATAATAACAATAATGCTGCTGCTGCTGAAGGTAGCCCCTAACATTTACAATGTACAGTGAGCATGTTCAATGAGAATGCTCAATGTGTTAAGCACAGTACCAAATTTCTTATACATATTATATCACTTAACCCTCAAAGTTCTATTAAACAGGTGTCATATTTCATCCTTTAACAGATGAGTAAGGCAAAACTAAGAATATTTAAGCGGTCAAGTAAGTGCCCAAGAATACATATCTTCTAAGTTCTTGAGCCAGGAATCAAACTTAAGGAAATTTAGGCTTCAAAATCCAACTGTTTAACCATTCATTATTACCTACTGACTAAATAAATAAATTGGTAGCATCTCACAGCTAGATTTCATTAAACACAAAAACTGGACTCAGTACACTGCCCAAAGGCAAAGGTTCATTGTAAACACAGATTACCACTTGTACATACCACAAAAAAATTAAAAAACACACATTTTTTATCTACTTCTGAAGTATATACGGTTAACAACATAATATGCCCAAGACATTCTACAATTAGAATATCTTCCACATTTAGAGTGTGAAAATTATGTATTCTTTGATTTTAAGGGTCTTTTGGTGTTCATGTTTTTGACATTGTATGTTAAATATATACATTGCTTATTTTGCTTTAAGGTTTTAGGTAAAGAAATAAAATATATGTACCTATATTGATTTTAATTAATGCCTATTTAAATTAAAAATATAACAGACTAGATGATATCCAAGATCCTGATATTAAGATTCAATACTTCATTTAAAAAATTTAGTTGTTTCTTTAAATAGGAAGTATGTTCACACGGTCTAGAAAATTTAAAGGTACAAAACAATGTTAAATTAATAAAGAATTCCCCCCCCCCCATTCTTTTCTTCTAGCTATACACAATTACTTTCCCAAAGGCATTAGGTTATTTAAGTTTCTAGGATATATTTACATACATCCAATAAAAACATATAGACACATATATCTACTCCGCCTCATTTTTATACTTACATGTTTTGTATGATAGCATACTTTACATGCCAGCCGATAAAGCATGTTATATTCTCATTCTCTCTCTATATATATGTATATGTATGTATAGGTAATGCGGCTCTAAATATGTGCACATATACATAATACAAATCATTTATTTGTATATATACATATATATATATAAAATGCTTGGTACTAAGAATTTCCCTGTTGTTTTATTTGTACATATAGATTTTATTTTGTGAATCATCTATAATTTTTAAACATTTCCCTATTAATGGTCATTAAGTTGTTTCCAGTGTTATTCCATAGCAAATGATACTACAATGTATAATTCTGTGTATTCATTAGTATATACAAAACTGTTTATGCTCACAAAAGTATGAGCATATCAGTTTTACAGCATAAATTACAGCACAAATAAATTACAATCATTATCAAGTTATAGAAGTGTCTATTTTAGTTTTCTCATAGATGCTAGGAGGAACATTAGCATTTATGTTTCATGCTTAAATAAGGTTATAGGCCCCTTATTCTGAGATGTTGGCAGGTTACTCAGCACCAAAGTTAATCAATATAACTCTTAATTTAAAAATAATAATTTTATGCTCATTATTAGTGCTAACAATAAAGGTTTTCTTAACAATTGCCTAATATCTGAAATAATACATATATACCCAAAAGTTCAATGTATTTTTTGAAGATAAGTTTTAATCATCATAGATGATCATATCATAATATGTATTTTTCAGTTGCAGAAAAATCACAGTAACATTAATGATCTTTGTTACTAAAAAATGATTACTTCTTGAAGGTAACTGACAAGACATCTTAATCACAATTTTATGTTAAAAGTCTAAAAAGAAATATCTTAAAACAGGTAGAGTCTGCCAAGAGTTTTTGGAAAATCACTTACAGCACTTATTGAGAACTAATGATATGACCAGATTTCTTTATAAACCATGGTTAACTTAATTTATGCAGTAATTCTGTGAAATTCACAGTATCAATCTAAATTTAGGGACAAGAGAACAGGCTCACTGACATTAACTAGCTCAAACTGACATAACTAATAAATATTGGTAAGTGAACAGGTAAAAATTTCCCACCAGTATTTCTCACAAATAAACAGAAAACATTGTTCTATGAATGATTTGAGTATACAACAGATGTATAATCCATGCTATAGACACTTAAAGAAAAAAGATGCCTTACCTCCAAAGCAAATGACACGGAAGGGATAAAAGGTTTCAGGTGACCACATCTATACACCATTAGGCACATCAGGCAACGGAAAGTTTCCAGAACAGCTCCCTTAGGTCTGAAATAAATTGAAATTACCACGCATTAACTTTAAATATACTCTTTATGTGTTAATATGTTTTAACTAATATGATCATAAACATTTCTTTAAATTTTCAAGAATTACATAGTATCCTTATATATTTGAGGAACATAGGCCTTTGAAGCTACTTGAAAACAGGCATTAAACTAAGCTATAGACTGCACCATTTAAAGAAAATTTGTTCTTTAAAAATTTATTGCTTACTTTGAGCACTGATAAATTAGGGTGGAGCATATTTCGACTAATGAATAAAACATCAAACAATGAAATTTCTAGAGTTTAAAGTAATCGAGATACCCTTTATTCATCTAATACTACTATATTTCATTCATTAAAAAATTACTTAGGATAATTGATACATTGTGTTCTAAAATAATGTATATTCCTTCTGAAACACTGAGGAGATTAGAAGGGTAGGGAGATGGAGAGAATGAGCATATAGAAGAGGCAAGTAGAGAACACAGTGGTGTGTGGTGTAGGACTGTGGGCACGTTGGTGGCAGGAAAATTATGGTGATCGCACCTGAGGGGAGAAATGTGTATTATAAAAAATAATCAAGGATGTTTAAAAAAAAAAGTCTAAAAACCACATAAAGTAATGAACAGTCAAATTCAGAAATACTGAGAGTCTGGACAATGTGTAGCTGTACCGAATATAATAGGGAGCATCAATATAGAACTTTGTTAAATATTTTATGATGAATATATTCTGTTTATATGGTATCCTTGAAATTAAAACTCTAAAATATATGTAATATATGTTGATGTATTTGAAAGAGTTGAGTGACACATAGATTAAATATTTATAAATTGCCATATAATGAAGTAATAAATAACCACACTAACATATAAAGTAACCTGACATTTGTTGGATAATTAAATATTTTTGTAAAAGATATAGTATTGTTCTAATAGGCGAATTTTCTAAATAAAGTATTACAGAATTAATATCCTAATAAAGGCATCTATTATTTAGTTAATTTAAATACAGATATAAGGAGAAAAAAATGAAGAATATATAAAGTAGTATGTAATTTTTCTGTATGATTGTTATAACTTTATAAAAAAATAATACATTTATGACTTACAAACTTAATTAAAACAGGGTCACAATAGCTAATATTTTTGTATTCAAGTAATGTGATTAGGCTTTATTGTTGAAAAAATTAAGAAAAAATTTCCCCATGTAAAATAATTTTATGTAATATAAATTAATTAAAATGATATCTGGACAATTTCAAATTAAAGAAACAGAAAATATAATTTCTATTTTAAAACATAAATTTTTAATTTGTCCTATAGTTTAATTTTAAGCTTTTATATTGTGAAATAAACATATACACAGGAAAGTACACAAAACAGCAGTATACAACTCAATAATTTTCAACAAATAAACAACCACAGAACCATCACCTAGTATCAGACCTCCACAAACACCTCTTTTACCTCCTCAAGATGTCCACTGGTCCTCTACCTCAGGATCACTACCCTTTTATGATCATCACAGCTTTTCTTGCTCCTATTTATTTATATTTTTGCCATGTTAGCATAAATTTCTAAAAAAAAATCTTTACTTTTATCTTTATTTTTCTGCTTTTTTTAAATAAATGGGATTATATTGCTTGCACTTTTGTGTTCAACAATCTAGCACCTTTCATTCAATATTATTAGTGACATATCTAAGATGCTGAATGTAACAGTAGTTCATTATTGTTACTCCTATGTAACATTCCATAGTATAACTATACTAATATTTATTCAGCCATTCACCTCAGGAAGGACATTCAGGTTGTCAACAGCATTTCTTTTTTAATGTTTTTTGGTGTACTGGTGAGTATATGCCTAAGATTGAACTGTCAGGTTAGAGGGTACAGATATGTTCAAAATTAGTAAATTTTTCAAATTAGGCAAACATATATAAACTTCCTTTTTCATTGTATGTGCAGACCTACCATTTATATAGTTAGTCTTTAAAATTTCATCCACTTGGGATATAAGAACTTGCTACTTATAAATTTGTAAACTTAGAAATAGCTTTTTCTTCTGGAAGTTTTCTTTTTTTCCACTGTATTAATGAGAGTTAATTTTTGAAGAACTGATTTTCTTAATCTTAGCATAGTGTAATTCATCAATTATATCTTTATGATTAGGGATTTTGTGTGCCACTTCATATTTTTTACCTGCCCTAATATTACTGAGCTATAATACTATGCTATCTATGATCTATAATCCTTACCCCTTTATGTGTCACTTTCAAATCTATGATTCCCTGACCCCAGAATTAATTTTTCATGGTGTGAGATATTTGTCAAATTCATTTTTCTTATACATACATAAAAATCCAATTTTTCTAAGGCTGTTTATTGAAAAGATAGAGTTTTCCCACAACTCTATAGGGACAACTTAGTCATAAATTAAGTCTGTGTACATATACATGTACACACAGATCTTTTACTATATTCTGTTATAATCTTTGTGCTAATAAAACATGTCTAATTATTGTAGCTTTATAATAAATCCTGATAACCAGTAGTGTAATTCCTGCCATTTTTTTAACTTCAAGATGGTGTTGGTTATCTTTGAGTGAGTCTTTACATTTCCATTTACATATATTTTAGAGAAAGACTGCCTGCCAAATTCCTCATAGAAATATTTTGCAATTTTAATTCAGATTGCATTGAATATGTAAATTAATTTGGTGTGAACTGTAATATTTTTAAGATTGAACATTCCTGGGCCTTCCCGTGGTTTAGCGGTTGGGCGCTGCACTGTGGAGCTTCGGCATCTGCGACGCGAGTTTGTTGCCTGCTGGGGAGATTCCCACATGGCGCGGCAGACCTCTCCTGCCTCGCCCGCTGCTCCCCTCAGCAGTGTGTTTCCTTCGATCTGCCTGTTCTGCTCCCCACTCTGTCTCTGGTGAACCCTCTCGCTGCCCCAGGCCTCTGTCCTGTACCCCAGCTTGTATGCAAAAATAAATAAATCTTTAAAAAAAAAGATTGAACATTCCAATCTATTAATCTATGTAACTCTCCACAGTTCTTTATTTTTAATTTAAATAGTTTTGTATTTTTTTTAGAGATTTGGAACGCATTATTTTAGAATTGTTTTTGTTGGTGTTTGATATATTTGATGTGATTAAGAAGTCTTCATTTGCTAGCATATAAAAATGTAACTGATGGCCATTTCTCTAAAATTTTTCTTAAATCCATCTATTAATTTAAATAATTTTCTCTAGATTATTTGGATTTTTCAAGTTAACTAATTATATGATTAGAATATTTAATATTAATTTTAATATCTAGTTAATTTAAATGCTTTCAAATACTTGTATCTAATTTCTTTCTCATTCCTTCCTCCACTGACAATTTCCAGCACTATTAAATAATAAGCATAAAGGAACATTTTCACATTTCACTATCAAATATGAAGCTCGCTATAGAAGTTCGCATAGTTTCAATTCATCTTCATTTTTATTGAATATAAAACTAAAAATGGGCAATAATTTTTTTCATCACTTTAAACACAATTATTTCATTTTCTTCTGATTTCCATTTTACTGGTTTGAAATGACATATCTTTATCTTATTATGAGTCCCTATACAAAGTCAGAGGCAGTTTAGGCTGTTACACAGTAAGAACAATGTAATGCATCATAGACTAAATAATGGTAAAATTGAAAATTTGCTTTTAAACCTTTTCATCTGTATTCATGGACACAAAAAATCTTCACTAATAAATGAATTTATACTATTACTGAAGATTTCTAATGTTACTAAGTACGTGCAACTAATACAGTTGTGACCTTTAAAATGTGATCCTGTGTCTCTAGATCTGGGTAATTACTTTTGATGTTCTAGTGACCCATTTTTGCATTTTCTTTTTTCATGGCTCATATGAGCTTTACTTAGAAAAGTTGGGACAAGGAGTCAAATAAAATGAATGATAAAATGTACATATTTTTTTAAAGTATTCAAGAATATTAAAAAAATATGTTTGAAATTCTATGCATTGTTTACCTATGATTTTTGTGAAGTGTGGCTGTTGCTTAATTCTTTATCAATATTTAAAAGGAATGAATACAAACAATTCTGTTAATCAACAAGTTCATTTGGATCTTGATCTTGAAACTCCAGAATCTGCGGCTATTCCAGAAAAGCCATCAAGCATCTCTTGGGAAAGTGACATACACATAATATAAATTTAATGTATGTTTACTGAACTTTTATATTGAAAATTTTCTGAAAGTAATGGTTATTAATTATATATTGAAAAATAATTACACTGTAATAAAGGTAACATTTCAAGAATGACTGAACTTTTTCATGGTTTTGCACAATGTTACAAGTAAATTCTGTATGTGATTCTGAAGTCAGATTGCTTGGGTGGGTGCTGTGTTCTTTTCCTGTCTGTCTTTCTTAATCTATAAAATGAACTTTATAATAATTCTTATCTCAGAGTGTTTTTGTAAAATTTTGTAACATATTTCATGACACATATTAAGTATATAAGTATTGGTATTACTATTTAATGATTGAAACTACCAAGCAAAAAGGAATATATATTTTTCTATACATGTCCTGCTTTTTAAAATTGTTCAAGTGAATGCATTTTTGGCTCAGATAGTATATAAAACATGTAACATTACAGGATATAAACTTTAAATATACATTCTGGCATATATTATGAACTTTTCAATGGCGAAGAAAAATACTCAATATGTTTTTTATTTTATTAAGTACTCAGAGTTATGATCTATGTTTTGCCAAATTAGTCATTATATTTTATAGGTTTTCTTTAATATACTTGAAAAACCTAAATTTCATTTAAAAGGCTTAGATTTAAAAGGTACCCTTGGTCTAAAATCAGATAAACTCTTACTGTTTCATTTAAAATGAAGGCATGTAATGGTAGTTTCAACCTTTTCAACTTTATTTTTTAATAACAAATGTTTGATGAGTATCAAAGTTTCACATATATTGTAAAAACTACATTACAAAATTAGATAAAATGAAAGAATTCACTTCTTGCCTTTGATCCAGAAGAAATCCAATGGAGGTCAAGGTAAGGATAATGAAGCAAACCCTCAGAAGGAGAGAGACCTGTGATAGTGCCTGTCAACACAAACAGAGAACTCTGAGCATAATCTCCCCAGTTCCATTCATTTTGCCCCACTTAAACCAATGGAACAATGGAACTTCAACAATGAAAAAAATAAAAACAAACTATAATAAACAAATAACTATAGTGCTGGTGTAAGTAAATATAAATGCATCTAAGTGAAAGTGAAAGGAATATATACACACACACACACACACACAAATATATCACACAAATATTATCATCAATATGATTGTAAGAGAGGGTTCATATATATATATATATACACACACACACACACACATATATATATATACATATATATATATACACACACACATATATATATATACATACATATATAATACATACATACATACATATATATATATATATATATATATATATATATATATAAATCTTGCTTGGAGAATTTATTTTCCTTTGACAATAGCAATACAAAAAGAATTCCTCTCTCCACAAATTGGTTACTAGAGTTGGAGTGAAAACCAACTTAACAACTCCACAGCTACCTAGTCAATTCCCCTACTTGGCTAACAGGCATCTAAAGTTAACATGTCTAAAATCCTGTATTTGACATCCTCCTCCACATCATACATTGCCTAAGTTTCTTCATTTCAGCAATGGCACCTCCGGTTTTTTAAGTGTAAAAACCTGTGACTCAGCCCTGACTCACCTTTAGTATATTAGAGGTAAATATCAGCATTATATCTGAACTATAGCCAGGATAAAGATATTTATTATGAATAGCATAACTGATACTCTGTTGTAGCCCATCAAGATCTCTACCACAATTGCAGAAATTATATTCTCTTCTTCTAAAATTATATATCCACTTACTATACCGCTGACGTGCATTCAGAATTATTCCCTAAAAGATAAGTCGTAATACATCACATTTACATTCTAAATCATACAGGAGCTTTAAATGTCACTCAGAATAAAACTGAAAGTCTAACTCTGTCTATAGACAACATACTCTCTATTATCATACAGTAACAATGCCTAGTACTCTCTATGCCTTCCACTCCTAAATCACATCAGAGATTTTGCTCTTCCTGGAACATGAAAGGCATTCTTCCCACTCGTCTGTTTAATCTATTGTTTGTTCAGCTTGGAATGACTTTTCTCCTAGTTATCCTTATGTTTCATTTCTTCATTTTATTGAACTAACTATTCAAATGCATGTCCTTGTCCATCCAATATAAAATAGTACTTTTCCATAACTCTCTGTAACCTTGTTCTGTTGTACTGGTCTCCAACTTATCACTTCCATACATTTACTCATTTCTTTGTGCATTTTCTGCTGGTTGTCTACTTCCCTAGAGTGCTAGCTCTATGAGAGTTTATCTCTTTATTTCCTGTTATATACCATGAGACTATAACTTTGCCTATCAATATAGGTTTGTTGAAAGATTGATCAAAGGAATGGATATTTTTTACTTGGTTTAATATTCATACTTATACTACTAACAATATTAATTAAATTATTAATATCATGTTAATATTAGAACATTAAACATTAAATATTTTAGTTCCTTAAAATTAAAATGAATTAAACTGAATTACCTAATAATTTAATGTTAATATTGTAAAAGTTTCTAAATGTCAATAATAAAATTATTAAATATTTTGATATTTATTAATTCCTACAGACACAAATTGTTCTAAAAGGATTTGAGTTTAAAGGAAACTAAGATAACCTGAAAGAAATTTAATATAGAATACATATATTTCCTTTAGAGAGTCCATTTTCCTGGGGAAATTTTCTTTTCCATTTAGTATCCTATAGTAGAAGAATAATGAATGAATACTTACTGAGCATGTGCTAGGTATTATCATCAATATGAGTGTAAGAGAGGGTTCAAAAAGATAAAGTCTCTGCCTTAGAAATCATATTATTTTAATCCTGGCTGATATGATAGGCCAGCTATATCTGAGAAAAAGGGCTAAAAAAATAGATATAGAAAGAAGAAAGCATTTTCTTCTTGAATACCATCCTTTTATGATTGCATGGGAAAACTCTGAGGTAAATACAATTACCTTTCATAGTTCTACACTTAATCTCTCAAAAGTGACTATCAGCTTTATATCCTATATCCTAATAATATATGCTTCTATGTAATCAGTTTTCTAAACACACTGTGAAAGATGATTTGATACATCGTTCCATGAGTGTATTCTAAGAAAAAGTCTACATTTTGTTATTTAGCAAGGGAGAATATTTTTAAGAATTTCTCTAAAAATCTTCTGAGATGCATTCTTAAAAACATTATTTTGATTAGAAATGCGATATCAGGTGGGGGGGGCGGGGGGAGGGAGGAAAAGGGCACAAAATGAAATAGAATAGAAAAGAACACAAGGGACCATGGAGATGGATCACGGGTGAATTGGTGGTGGGCTACCCAAGGGGAATACAAAATGTAAAAGACATAAATAACAATAAAAATATTTAAAAAAAAAGAAAAGAAATGCGATAGCATCCCTACGACATCCCCATAATTCTGCTCTACCTTCCACATGCCTTAAATTCTGGATTTGTAATCCTGAAAATCTAAGTCTTAAAGATGCTTCCTAGTAGTATAACATAGATGCAGGGACAGAAACCAAGGTGCTACTGTAATGCCCGTTGTAATTCTAAGTAAATCCGAAGAACCTATCTGCAGATCTTGCTCTTTAAAAAAAAAAACATTGTCTCAAATACAAGAGCCACAATCAGTGAGGGAAGGGGGAGGATTGGGGCTCAGAACGGGGCGGGGCGGGGGGGGGGGCAGGAAGGGGAGCATAGGGGACTGTGGTGACGGTTCTCAGGAGAATTGGTGGTGGGAAACCTACAGGGAATACACAGTAATGTAAAAGACTCAAATACAAATAACAACTAAAAATAAATAAATAAAAATTAAATAATTGTCAAGGGCCTCCCTGGTGGAGCTGTTGGCAGTGGCAACCCCCAGCTGGGGAGAACCCCACATGGCGCAGCAGACCTCTCCTGCCTCCCAGACTGCTCCCCTCAGCAGTGTATTTCAGTTGATCTGCCTGTTCTGCTCCCCACTCTGTCTCTGGTGAACCCTCTCACCGCCCCACACCTCTGGCCTGTACCCCAGCTTGTATGCATAAATAAATAAATCTTTAAATAATAATAAAAATTAAAATTAAAAAATTGTTATTATTTAGAACATTGTCCTTTTCCCCCTAAATTTTCAGATACCCTAAAAGCTTGTTATTGCAGCATTAAATAAAGAATATGATTAGAGTGAGCATTTCTAAAATTTTAAGAAACAAAATAAGTATATCAAAAGTGAAAACATATGATGTAAAAATTATAATTCAGAAACATCAAATTAATATGGAGGAAATGAGCTTCTACAAAAATGGATAATAAAAACAAAAAATAGCATTTTAAATACTTAAACAATAATTAACATATCAGTTATCTTTGAAACTATGATTCTACTCCAATATAAAACTCCAATGTTAAAACTATGATTCTACTCCAATGTAAAATGTGTATCCAACATGATAAACAATGGCAGTCTACTCTTTCATAAAAAGAAAAGCAAAGAAAAGAAACACAATATATCTGAAATAATCATTTTCAAGACACTGACCATGAGGCAATAAAGGTCATTAATTCCAGGAAAATGGGATTCAAATAACATGACTCAACTATTGCCTCTGCTTAACACCTCTAAGTTTCTAGGGTGTAGCACAGAAGGAACCCAGTGGAACCTGGTGGACAACCTGAGCTACAGAGATGGATCAGGGGTTTGGGAGAAATTAAAAAGGCTATTGTTTGGAAGAAACAGTAGCAAAAACAAAAGTTCTACATACAAAGAAGTCTAGAAATCTGCAAAGGGTGCCCATCAAGTAATCAAGGCCTGCTCAGACCGCTAAGAAAGCTATCAGAGGACACAGAGGGATTAGACTTGAGATGACTAAGAGAAACAAACTTCCTTTCATGAGGATTACTTTTGATAAGGAAATATCATTACCAAGAACTGTATATTTAGACTTTGAGTTTTCACAGTTAAATTTAAAAGTCTAATTTGGGCACATTTTTAATAAATCAGAATGACACCTTAATTCAAGTTATATGCAATTTAGAGTGGATTGTGTTTATTACAATGACTTTTAAAAGAGCTGTCTGATACTGACAAAACTAAATTTGGAAAAGTACTAAGACTATGAAGAAATATTTAATTCTATAGTTAATATTTTATTATTTGATATAAATGATGTATTTAAATATGTGACTTTATACTTTTCAGTATTTCAATGCGGTGGACAAAGTTTTATTTTTCATAGCAACTTGTAATGATCACTTCTCTCTGAAGTCTATTGCTTAATAGACAGGTAGCTTTTGCTAATATCCTCCATTTAATACATATTTATTACCTTCACTTCATGGCTTTAAGTTGTAATTGATGCTCACTTGGCTCACATTTCTTTTTTTCATTATTACTTCAGTAACCTTCTAAAAACTTTAGGAAATTAAATAAAATCCCATGGGCTGCACTGGAAGAAGAGAGTATACACTTGATACTGACTTAAGGGGTTTCATGCAGGACCTATGGTAGATCTAATTTGTGCAAGTGACACTTTTGTTATGAGAATACAACTAAATACATTGCTTTTTCAAAGGGTCTGCTACAACACGGCAATAGGAAAACTTTAGTTATAAAATTGTAATGCCTGTATGTTTTACACAGTACAGCATTCAGAGAAATTTAAAATTAAAAATTTGTTTCCAAATTTATAATTTGGAAACACAGATGCTCATTAGTTTGAAATACATCATCAAATATAATCTGTGTTCAAAGCATCTTAGTAATTTTATGATACATTCTATTTTAAGAATCTTAGGTAAGTATTCAAACTGTTTTGTGTATGTCCATTATTTAAGAGGACAGCACTGCCTTTAATAATTTCACTTTGGAAATATGCTACTGTGTTCATATTTTCATTTCAAATGCACATTCATGATATCACCCTATGAAGTGGACTCTGGCAGCTGAGGAAGTGATTTCCTAAGCATTACTAAACCAAAATCAACACAAAAGTCTGTGGGTCATATCACTAAACTAAACACTATATATTTAAATGTATGCATTGAAAGTTTTGGTAAAAAAAGGAATGTGCCACTTACACCCTTGTGGTGACCATCAAATTGCTTTTTTGACTCCCAAAGTTATTTATACAGAATGTGCACACATAAAACAAGTAAGTATTAATCTACCCTGGTATATGCATAAACAGAAAATGCTGTGGAACCACAGCAGGGTCCCCAATTATAAGTCAGCCACAACTTTTCTGTGATTATTGGCTGTGGAGAATCTGAAAAAAAAATATTGCTGTTGGATTTCAATGTCTTCATATGCTTTTAAACATCTCTGAGACTAGAGAGGCACTATAGACTTTTGAAAATAAGCAACCTTTTTTCCTAGTAGCACAGCATGTTTTTAGCAAAGAAAAGTACGTGTGGGAAGTAAGCAAACGCACCTTTCAAAATTAATTTGTGGCAGGAATCAAACTGTCTCCAACTCTAATTTCCATTTGAAAAAGATTTGAACACTAGCTATTTCTCTTTGTCAATATATCTACATGAATTTCTCATACACTTTTTTATTAAAGCAAACAAATCTTGTGAAAACCATTGTATAACTCACATTTTTTATTATATAGAGTGTCTGGCTTCATTTTACCTAGGAAGCATCTTATACATGCTTAGATATTCAACCTCTTGGGACTTATTGTTTAGGGCCTCTATTTCAAAACTAAAGTCAGTAACTTTCCATCTTTGTTTCTATGAATCAGTAGAATGATTCTGGTAAATTATTAAGTACAATTAAAAAAATTTAATAATGACATTGTACTCAACATTGATCATTATCAAGTCTTAAATATTTGGTTACAAATGATCTAACTTTCAGTCAAACTTGATTTATGTATACATATTTTGGTGAAGAAATTAAGACAACTATTTAAAAATTAGTGATGACTATACAGCCTTAGGTTAAGCAATTACTAAGTATAACCATTACTACAGTGTGATGTCTGCATGAAAATAAAGACAAACAAATCTAGTTCAACATAGTACTGGTTTCACTATTACTAGAAAAAGTAAGAGTGAGCAAACAATAAACCACTCTACTTCTTACATTCATATCCTCAAGACTTCTGGCCACATGTTCTAATATTTTAATTTCACAAAATGGAAACTAGAATTTAAATCAATGCTTTCTGCTGCAATCAGAAAGCATATACTTTCCTATAGCTGTATTTTTAATTATATGTGAAAAGTGAGTGACTGGGGTCACTATTTGTATTAACATTTGGTTATTAAGGCAAAAAACACAAATACATATGAACACCAAAAAATTAGTATCTTCAAATAATGTTAGAACTTAAAATGTGTTTCTTCAATATATTATCCAGTAATCACTATAATAGCTTTCTGTAAATCTATTTTATTTAGCAGGGCACATTGTGACACACTATTAGTTGCCTAATCAGAAAATATCTCTCATTTCGTCTGTATAATTCTAAGCTGCTGCTTTTGCACAGGTACAAGGAAGGATTGTGCTCAGGGGAGAGTGAACTCTTTATCCCCAGGGTATAAATTATGCACGGAATAATTCATTCATGGTTAATTCATGACCTGGTGTTAGTTAGTTCAGGGTGGGCATGTGAATTAGTCCTAAGCAGTGAGACATGAAAGAACATTTGCTGGGAAACATTCTGGGACTTTTTTTCCCCCTCCTTAAATGAAACTTAGATGTTGCTCTAGGAGAAATGAACTTGCTGCCTTTGGTCACAGTCTGTGAGCACAGGATGCCTGGAGTTGCTGTAATTATTTTATGAAGATGAAAGTCAAGAGAATTGTAGAAAATCCTTTTTCAAACCTCTACATGTTTGATCTACTGAACTAAACAATCCTGGAAACCCTTATCTCCGAATTTTCAATTATATTTAAGCATTCCAGTTACATTTAATTGAATTTTGTTTCTCAGAGCAGAATATATCTGGTAGACACTCGTGCCATAAATATCTCAAATAAAGTAGTATCCTGCAGGAAACTTTTTCTGCTACTAGGCACTTGACAAGTGGGGAAAGTAGGTATGATTTGTAAACAAGTTAGAATCCTATTTACAAATAAGGAGGAATTATATAGATCTAATATTTATTATTTTCCTACTTGACTGTTTCTCTTTCTATGTATTATCAATGTCAAGGTTTTTTTGTTTTGTTTTGTTTTTTTCCCCCAAGTCCTCCTGTTCCTCCTCTCAGACAAGGATCCTGTAGAACTGATCCTCCATTCACAGACTAAATGCTCTATTGTCCAGGCGTCATCACACTGAGTGTTTCAGTGATATCCAGCTGAACAGAGTCATAAGGTCAGTCTCTAACGCGGCACTTTCACTTTGGGGATGTTTTACATGGCAGTATTTAAGACTGGAGTTGCTGATAACCTTATTGTCTCCATAAAGGTTGATGGAGTCTGCAGGAATATCTGCACTGAAAAAAGCACAGATGTAGGGGGGAAAAAAATACAAAACTAAAAGATTCTTGATGACATTATTTGACTCTTTGGATTCAGCACTACTTGAAGAAAAAAGGTCCAAAACTCTTGAGTTATATGAGCTAATAAATTCACCCTTGGTTGAATTTCTGTTACATACAACCAAAAGCCCAAACACACTCAGAAAACTACTTCTTTCTTATAGTTCACTGTCACTTGGAATATCTGGAACTGCTCCAGTGGAATTATTATGCTGGGTTTATTATAATAGTTTCTAATTATTAAACTTTATTATATAAGGTACATTAATTAGTTATTGAAAGTAACTCCATAGCAGAGTTATTTTGTACATATTTATTAATTTTTATTACTTATGGAGTTTTATGGCTAGACTATTATCTGTCAATACCACAGACTTATTTGCTGAAAAAGGTAATTTATTTTTCGTAAATTCATGGCCCACGGGCTCTTAGCTTTGTTTCTGATCATGTAAGGTCTTCACCAACAAGAATTACTTGATGCCCTGGGACAACTATGAGGATTTGTACTCAATTTCCTCATTGGATTCACATTTTCTCCACATTTTTAGTTTCTAAGAAGTACCTCAATTTTTTTTTTTTGCCAGCTGTTTTGTGCAATGCATTCAAAGAATGTTTTTTCCTATGTTTTATGCAGTAATTCTAGGTGTTCTATATACCTTAAAAAGAAACAGGTGTATATAAACCTTATTTTTCCAAAATTTAGAAAACCCCTCATGTTTCTTTAATTTATAACCATTATTCATACAGAACTGTGGTGAGAGCCCTCAGCATTCCTGACTCAGTGAGGTTATTTCACAAGGCATATATTTTCTGCTAACAAAGCCAAAGACACTAAATTTTTACAATTCTTGTTTTTTTTCCAATTTCACTCACTTCCAACTTAGTTACTTTACTATAATTTATGTACCTCTTTGGACTTTCATAAATCCTGTTTGGAAGAATCAAATAGAAATAAGTCTATAAAATAAATAGTCAAAACTTTTTATAGTTTATCGTTCATTTTTACACGTTAGTTTGTTCTCTGCAAAATGTAGACAATAAGATCATAGATCATTCCTATGTGTCCAGAAAAATGGCTACTTTGGTGGTAACACCTGAATTACCTGGTCTAGTGCTTTTATATTTGCATAGAGCAAACTGGATATTCTGAATGTTCATAAAGAACAGGATATATAAAGTAAACCCTACTTTGAAGATTCCTTAAAGTATAGGTACCAGGTATTGTCTAATTGCTGCTATGTATGTTGAAATCAACACAAAATATGCTCCCAAACACATTTTATTCTGACTTCTAACTCACTCAAATTGAGGTTTTTATTGTGTATGTGGAAAATCATTTCCTACTTACAATTTAGAGAAATAACATACCTTTCTATTAACATTTTAGACAGGAACACTTTGTATATAATTAATTCATTTACATGTAGTAGAATTAAATTACATCTTTTAACATGAGCTATATCCTAAATTAGACATTTACAGAGAAAAAATAGAGTGCAGCTATAATATATAAAACTTTTCTTTTACAAACAAAATGACAGATAATTTTCTCACACTCTATCTAAAATGGACACTACTTACAGCTTTGTTGGCAAAGGTCTCTTCATAAAATGCCAACATCAGTGTAAACTGTACAACTGCATATATCTGTAATAACCGAGATGCTGATGATGAGAAGAGAACTTCTTTCCCTGTGATCTAGGAAGACAAGAAAAAAGTCTATCTTTTATATTGCCCCTAACTTATTCTCTCTTGAATAATAAATTAAGGGAAGATCAAACATGAAAAAAGAAATGAAAGATTCTGCTTTATATTTTCCCACAAAGCCTCTCACATTCATTTTTTGGATGGAAAAATGTTAAAGTCAGGAGACACGTTTTTCAGAATTTCAGAAGCATGATTCTGTGTTTGTCTGCTTATATAGAGCAATATAAGAATTTATCATGTTATTAATGTCAAATATAACCAAAATAAATGTGAAACATGACATTATCTGTATGATTATACATTAAGGTATGGCAAAACAAAAATGAAGGTGATTTGGGTTAATGTAGATAAATATGCCTCAGAGGAAAATATTGCTTTAATGGAATTTCTCTGTTGAATGCCACCACTGTGCCTTAGAATGAAGTTATAGTGTAATCCAATTACCACATCATCTTTCTGTGACTTTAAACCTTTCATTTTAGAAATTTCAGTCCTCAGATTTTCATGAAAAAATGCAGGCTGGAATGCATCATCCTAAGGACCCCTCCATCTCCAGTGCTCTAGAATTCTGTGACTCAGTTACATGTGTCTGGGCAGCACTGTGCCGCATGAGGGCTCTTTACTATGGATCAGTGAGTCTGAAAACCAGCCATACCTACTCTGCACGCCATCCCCCCTAGCATGCTCCCGAGTAGTATGCAGTGTTTGCCTGGAAGAAGGCACCCTTTTATTGGCCCCCTAGCCGTGTTCATTAATTAAGTTGTGTGCAACTAGGCTGCTTCTGCCCACGGACATGATTTTTTTTTGTCAGATTCGCAATAAGTCTGCATATATACAATGGGTGAAGACCTTAAAAGATAAGGCAAATATTCCCCCATCACCAAACCCAAAAACTCTATTTACCTCTGGGATTTCTTCACTCAGTCCAAGTCTTGGTTTACCTGGACCCCATCCTGGGCCTTTAAATATGACAGAAAACTTATTGAAGAATCCAGGTGTATCCCAGAATGTAGTCCATATGTAAGTAAAATGGTGGAACTAGAAAAATGAAAATATAGTTCATTTAAAGTAAGAAATATTCTTAACAAAAAAGATTAAATACAATAGATCATGTATTATTTTATTATTCAGTATAATTTACATACTTCCCTTACATAGGTTGTATATGTCGATGCAGATTAATATACAGCTGCTCTCTCAATTGCATTTTATTCTATGTACTCTACATACTGTTAAGTTTAAAAATGTTCTTGTCAATATTTCTTAAGCTACACAAAATTATCATCTTGAAAATGAAAACTTATGTAATTGGTTAGAAAATCAGCAAAGTACAAAAAATGAGTTGAGACATACCAAGTAAAGGAATAACAAGCATACACTCAATTCTACATCTAATTACATATTTTCTAAAACTAAATGAATACAAAGGATGAACATAGAAACATGCAAGAATGGCATGTTTGTTTGATATTAGTAACTCTTTGGTTAGTGTATTAAGTTATCAATAATGTCATATTAAGGAAAAACGTCCAAAACCATTTCTGATAGTAGACTTCTGTGTATTAGACCATACTCTGTAGTAAGAAACGGAAAAGTATGCTGAGCAAAGAGTTTCCCTTGAGACTTATAACAGGAATTCACATTCATTTTTTTTTCTTTTTTTTAAAAAAACATATTTTTCAATCAAGCTACCATTGGCTTACATTATTATTCATGTTTTGGAAGTAGGGGATTCCCTCAGTAACACCAAAACTCCCATGGTCCACCATCATGAAACAATGTGCTCCCTTCCGTCTTTCTTCTCACATTCTTTAAATAGCACACATTTGACAATACAGAAATTAAAAGTATACCTGCATGTAAGTATTCAATAAATATTAGATATTAGGGGGCCTCCCTGGTGGCGAACAGGTTAAACACAGCACTATGAAGCTATCCAGAGCCACTGCAGCATCAGTTCGATACCTGGCCAGGGAGATTCCCACATGGTGCAGCAGACCTCACCTGTCTCGCCCGCTGCTCCCCTCAGCAGTGTACTTCAGTAGATCTGCCTGTTCTGCTCCCTACTCTGTCGCTGGTAAATCTTCTCACCACCCCACACCTCTGGCCTACAGCCTAGTTCTTGTATGCATAAATAAGTAAATCTTTTAAAAAAATTAGGTATTAGGAATGTTAGCTAAACATACCACAGATGTGATAGTTACACATCACAGGATGAAATATATTCCTAGAAGCTAGGAATTGGAAACAGACACTATATAGATGAGTTCTATTATAGTGTAGTAATAAATTAATATAGAAAGAAGATTTGGCTCTATCCGAATTTGTGACCTCATTGATTGTTTTTTCACTGTTTCTTAAAGAATTCAAACTTCTAGGATTAAGTTTTGAAAAAGCTTGAAATATTATAATAAGGAGTCTGAAGGAATTAAGAACAATGTAAGGTTTATGGGGTAGATTTTGAGGAAAGAAGGAAATGTTAGATACATACGTATCCTGTGTATAATAATAATTCAGAAAATTAATATTTGAGAATTATAACACACATTAATATACTTTTCTGTTATTTTAAAAATTCACTGCAATTTTATTGCTATCATTCTAGACACAAACATGAAAAATACCTGGTAACATATTGAAATAAAACTTTCTCATTTATTTGCCTTCCAATATCCTAAGATACCTAGGCCCCAACGGAGAGCAAATTGAATGGTCTATGTCAATTAATAAGGAAAAAAAGAAAACTCTATCTAGCAGAGGCCATGCTAAGTTGTTGCTGATACTTCTGATGGGAAAGGTGAGAAATGCAGCTGAATATAAGGAAATATAGATGAAAATAAGTATATGTTTTGGTAAGTTCAGGAGCACCTAATTTTCACAACTTGTCAATTTGGCATTTCTGAGAATAGGAACAAGCATGTAGAAGACTGAATCCTGACACAGTTGCAGTAATTACTACACTAAAAGAATTGTTACTGGAGGCTAGAGGTCAGCAAAATTGACTGGCCACAGATTCAGCAGCAGTTCTGAAATATCTGTCATTGTCTGGATACGGTGTCTCTGCAAATCCTAATTTTCCAACTATCTTTGCAGGTCATAGTGTACAATTTTCAATACCTTATTCTATATCAAATATGAGCCCTTTCCCTCAACAAGAAGGTATATTCCCAAAGCTTCACTCCCTAAAAAATCAGCCCAGAACCAGCAGTACTGGGCATCACCTGGGCGCTTGTCAGAAACAAGAAATGTGGACCAGAACTCAGGCCTACTGAACAGAGTCTGCACTTTAATAAGGTCCTTCTGTGACTCACATGCACATTAAGTTTAAAATTCTCTCCTCTAGAGGACAGAAACCAAGTAGTCTGTTTCCTTTTTAATCTCCACAATACAAGACAAGACAAACCGAGTGAAGTAGTTCTCAAAGTATTATTTCCAAATTGGCTTCGATTCTATAACTTACTATTACAAAAGTACCCTGGAAATATTTGTTAGTTTTCTCTAAGAGAAATGTGAAACATTATGCTCTTAGTAATGCTAAACACACACACACACACACACACACACACACACACACCTTATAGTTGAAAAAAGAAATAATTAACTTTTCTCTTTTGAAGTGTGAGATAAAAAAACCTCTCACTTGTGAAGTCAAAAGTAATTTGCAAAGGTCTTTCCATAAAGAGGTAGCAGAATGGAAAGGTTAAATTGAGTTCAGGGAATCTTAGCTTTGGTTTGAAACTTATCTTGGTTATATTTGCATCTGACAAGGCCTATGTAGTTGAGTAAACTATTTAAAACCTGGGAATCTCAGTTTTATCCACCAAAAAACAAAAAAACAAACAAACAAAATAAAGGAGCTGAAAAGAACCACTACTTCATAAAGTTTTGGTATTGGTTTTATTAAATATTTGTTCTGAGCTGTTAGCAATGCCCCACATATAGTAAAAGCTCAATAAATGTCAGGGCATTTTGTAATTTTAATTTTCTTAAAAACTTTGAAGCAGCAGCCTTCTTCAACCTTTAATTCCCTCCCTTACGGAAACCCTGGACAGCATAGTCCTGACTGACCTTTTCAGTTTTTCAAGCGTTATCTTGTTCTCATTTACAAGTTCGAACCCTAGAAGTATTTGTGGCGGTCTGACGGGTGGATCAGAGCTACACAGACATTCCTCATTTCTCCAGTGTGAGCCGTTGAGACCAGTCAACAACCAATACCACATGTCTCGCAGAAAACTCCTTCAGTGTAACAAGCTGCAGCAGGTGAGGTAATGTGCAGTCCTAACCGGCCTGTAATAGCTCCTGACACTTGGTTCCAAGAAGAACAGGCCACAGGCCTCATGTTGAATTTCTAACCAGAGTCACGCAGTCTTGAAGCAAATATTTTTCTCACTGTGGGATCAGCCTAC
The DNA here is from genome assembly GCA_004024925.1 of Scalopus aquaticus. Classification (NCBI taxonomy): domain Eukaryota; kingdom Metazoa; phylum Chordata; class Mammalia; order Eulipotyphla; family Talpidae; genus Scalopus; species Scalopus aquaticus. The sequence goes on from PVIJ01003113.1 coordinate 87,664, forward strand.
ATTATATATTTTACTACCGCTCCTTCTGAACACATGAATATTTATCAGGTCTATTCTGAGAAAGAATGTATCCTGACGAGCCACATTTTTGAATTTATTCTGGGAGAAAACTTTTTTTTTTTTCATTTCTTAAAAGAAGTTGTTTTTTAATGTATTTTCCCCAATCATTTCAAGTCTTTGAGTGTCACTATAATTTCTGAATTCCTTTACGATTAAAATATTTTCAGGGTTGTGCAATGTAATGACCTTTCAACAATAGATTATTTTATTTATAAGAATTGTGACAGGATATAACCAATTCAGAAAGAATAAACCAAGCACATTACCTGCACTGTGAATTGCTCAAATGTATTAATGGGATGTGTAAGACCATAAGCAACTTTTTCATTTTCTGCTTCAAATGTCCCTAGAAGAGACATTAAAGATAGCATCTTTGACTTTCTTTGAATTAAAGAACAAATTTAAATTTTCAAATTTTCATACTTTTTACTTACCAAAAATTCTATCCCATATAATAAGGGTGCCGGCATAATTTTTATCTATGCAGTAACGGTTTCTACCTGTAAGACAAAATATTAAAAAATACCTTTTGAAAAATGAGTTTTTTTTAAATATCTCATTGCTTTCTATCTGGAACCCACTCACAGCTAAGGCATGCAACAGAATGCTTCCCCTGAGAATACCTTTTCACCGATCTAGTACCAGCAAGCACAGGGCAGGTTCACTATCAATTCAGGAAGACGGATAAAGAAGAGTCCCACAGCCTTCACTGGATTTTTCAGGGTTTAATGTTCTTTCAGGGATACACAGACAAACCAGGCAAGAAGCCTGACACACAAGGAGACAGGCACGGGCCAGACAGGGGGCTGCTGGGAGGAGGCAGGCAGGCAGGAGACCGAGCCTCCCAGTCCCCCCACAAACTTTACTCTCTTTTTCCGGCCTCCCTCTGGTGTTCCCTCTAGCTGTAGTCCCCTGGCCTCACCTCTTCCATATTCCTCTCACTTCCGCTGTAGTGGCTTTTAGCCCTGCCTCTAGACGCAGGTGTGCACACGTGCACATGCGCACTGGGAACATGCCCATACTCCAGGTGTCCTCAGTCAAGCACTTCTGCCTTGAGACCAAGCTCCCAAGGGCCTTCTGCATTAATGGGATCAAGGCCACAGGTGATAGCCACATAAGTTAGTGGCATAAAAACCCTGATTAACTCATTCACTCTGCAACTGACAAAACTAGACATTATTTCTTAGTAAGCTGAGTTTTCATTTCATTTATTTTAAAGTTAATTTTACTAAAAAATAGCAAAGGTTTCCTTAAAAGTACATTATGGGTATTCTAGTGGTGGGGTGGTCTGGTAATAAGGTCCTGAAGAGGTGTGAACCTATACCCCTAAATCAAACTATCTTCCTAGAAAGTAATGAAACAATTTACAAAGCTATACATATAGAGAAGGGTTCCATGTCAAAGAAATGTTTTTGTTTATAAGTTTCCAGTTTTTTAAAAGTCAAGATAATTCAAATAGTCCTTTTGTTAGGGCTAAATAGTGATTAAAATTAAATGACCCAGAAAAAAGCATAGGTGAACTAAACAGTAGCCCTTAGTTGGATGGGCGTGAACTCTATCCTTAGGGGAAATGTGGCAATGACAGGAGACACTGTTGGTAGTGACACTGGGAGGGGATATTACTGTCATCTAGTATGTAGAGACCAGCTCTTATGATACACAAGACAGCCTGGACAAATGTAAAATGTTTAGTGTTTAGGTTGAGAAACTATAGAAAGCAAGGAGAATGGGAAGTACTCTGCAGTCAACAGAGGACACAACCAACTATTTCTCCGTTGATGAGGACTTGTTCTTCTTCACTCCCTACATTTCCTTTTAATTGGAAGGAACCCAAAGAGCATACCACTCTTGGTCTCTCCTCTCACTCATAAGTCTCTTGAGGGGAGAGATGAATGTTGAGTTTGGAAGAGGAAACAGTGTGTGCAGTGTGAACTCTTCTTCTCACTCAGAAACAATGCTCTGCTCTACTCCCTGACATGGGGAAAGGTTCCTGTCCCCTTGAAAAGACTGGTCTGGAAGCTTATAAAAGCAGAGCAATAGTATTTAGTCTTTTAGTACTGGCTTCCTTCTCTCACCAATATGCTTATGAGACTTATTCATACCACTGCATGTTGCAATAGTTTGAACATTTTCATTGCTATATAATTCTCCATTACATGAATAGTCTATACTATCTCCCCTACTGCTAATAGAGAGTAGGAATTGTATCTGGAATTATATCTTTTTGTATATTGCAAATAATATTATATGCCCATTCTTGTACAGATATTTCCGTGCACAAAAGTGAACATTTCTGCCATTTCACAGGGAGTATTTTTAACTCTTAGGCACTAGTCACATGAGATTTTTCTCCTTCTCAGGCAAATGCAGCATATGTTGAGAATTACCGAATTCAGGAAGGGAGGGAAGTGCTGTTTATTAGACTTCCTCAAATCTCAACAGTTTTCAAAAACAGGCACTCTCTGGCTATAGATAGGAATAACCTTCAGCACTGGGTCAAGGGGTGGTCATCAACAGGATCCATCAAGATATAAATGCACCCCCTTTACCTGGTTAATTTATTTTTCCACTACAACTGAAGAGGTCTAGGCAAAAAAGAAAAATGTCAAAGCTAGATATGAAACGATTTTGTTTTCCTACTCCAGTCCTTGGAGATGAGTCTTGTCCAGGTACTAAGGAAGAATGATGCCTATTTGCACAGTGTATATTATACTGGGTGAGGGTGATGGTGATGAAATGATGCAAAATGACAATACTATTTTTTAAAGAGAGGAAAAAGGAGTGAAAGAAGAGATCAAATTTCCTTACCGTGATGAACCCTATGATGGCTAGGAGTATTAAGAATCAGTTCCAAAGGACCAAGATTATTGATGACCTGTTTAAAGAAAAAGAATATTCATACAATGTATATGTAATTATATAAAAGTACTCCCTTTAAAATCTTACAAAGATTGCACATGGGTTAAGAGATACTGCAAGTTCAAGTTCAGAGAGAAGTTTCTCCATACCTGTGCTTATAGAAAGACAATATGCTATTACTATTGGGAGAGGTAGTACAATAGCAAGATTTAGAGCTGAACTGCTCCTCAATTCCCGGATCCTCTATTTATTAGTCTGTAACCTTGGGAAAACAGCATAAGCGTTCATAACTTTTTTCCTCATCCTTACAATGGAAATAAGTATGGTATCTACAGAATAACATTTTCAGGATAATAAATGTTGCTGTTAACTATTGCCAATACATACTTCTTTCAGGTGTCACATTTTATGTTTTTCAATGTTCAACTATGTCTTTGATTGTTAACAGAACATAATTAGAGGAGAGAAAATTCGACATAATATTTATTTTCTGTATTTGGTTTCATCCAATAGCCAGCCAGTTAGCAACAACCACTGCAGTCATTATTTACTGCATCAGGATGGTGACATTTAGTCAGATAAAATCTTAACTGGTCACTTACCTGCAGACACACCGTCCAGAGCTCTATACTAGAAGCACTGTTTTTGCAAAGTCAAGCATGTAAAGAAGCCTTTACTTTGCAAATAAACATCCCTCAAAATCTGGTCTATAGCTCTCTTAACCTTCTTTCTCAACATTTCTCAGTAAGAATCCCCTGTACCAAGAGTCCACGAATTCTAAGAAATATAGGAACCAGATTAATGTCGTTAAAAAAGAACAGCAGGACTTGTATAAGTCATTCAGCATATTATGCAATTAATATTGGGCTATATCGGAACCCTTTTAACTTCAGATATTATTATTATTTCTTCCATCATCCATGGCAGGTTACAGAGTGCTTTAATTTTCCATAATCACTCTCTAAATTAATTTATTACTAATTGATAAATACACTGCTATAATATTTTAAGAAATGACAGTTAACTTCCAATTAGAAGATATCTCAAAAATAAAGAAATAAGTGATGGCTGAAGGAAAAGAATAACAGCCATTGAAAATCATGACACTGGTATGAATCTTGCAACAAGTCAGTGATATGGCAATAAAAATGGGGACTGCTTACAATGGAAAGATATTTAAGACACATAACAAACAACACAGTATGAGGATCTTCCTTGAATACTGATTTGACAAAGAAAACATAAAAGAGATTTTAAAGGCAATGAAGGAAAATTATGAACAGGGTATCATATAATAAAAAAATACCATTGTTGCATGTTATAATAGCATTGGTAGTGGTAGGAAAATGTATTTTTTTTTAGAGTTGTATTATTGGAGTATACATCATACATGAGTGAGCTAGCTTTTGCTACAAAGTATTTGGCAATGAAAAAGAAAAAGACTACCTGATACAAATGAATCAAAATCATAGTGATTTTTAAATCAAAGTGATGGAAATATATAAATATATTCTTGTAGTCTCTCTACTCTTCTGAATGTTTGAAAATTTTTTCAGTTAAATTTTAAAGCAAAAGGGCCTCCCCGGTGGCGCAGCGGTTAAGCGCTTGCGCTGTGGAGCTGTCGGCAGCGGCGACGCGAGTTCGATGCCCTGCCGGGGAGAATCCCACATGACACGGCAGACCTCTCCTGCCTCGCCCGCTGCTCCCCTCAGCAGTGTATTTCTGATCTGCCTGTTCTGCTCCCCACTCTGTCTCTGGTGAACCCTCTCGCCGCCCCATGCCTCTGGCCTGTGCCCCAGCTTGTATGTATAAAAAATAAATAAATAAATAAATAAATCTTTAAAAAAAAATTTAAAGCAAAAGAAATTGTTACCCCAGTAATACACAATCATGTTCAACTAACCAGTTGAAAATATTAACAGATTCCTAATGTCCCAAACATACTGCTAGATTGCCACACTTTATAAGGCAGGGATTAATCATTTTTTTGACAATCTGATATTAAAATACCCAATTGACAATTGCTTGGTAAAGTGAACAGCTGAGGTAGCCCCACTGACCTCAGTTATGGGATCCTGTAACTTCTTGAAATAGAAACTGTGGCAAGGTTGTCACATAGCGATGATGCGTCCTTCCGTAGGATAGCTGCCCCACGTCTTCTTTTAAGACTCATTGTTTACACCACTGAAAGAAACAGTCCATGCCCCCCACCTGCACCCCAGTTTCTAAGGGTTCTGTCTCCATTTGGATGGAACAGAAATATTTGCAAACAAAATACATGTAATATTATGTTTTGTACTTTAATTTAGGCTTCCCTTCCTCCCTGCTTTTTCTCCCTGCCTCCTCTCTTAATCTGGAGCTCTATTACCATTTTTAAAGTTATTTCTGGAGAAATATACAATGAGCTCCAACAGAATTTTCAGTTAATTCATAAAACAAAAGTCATTTATACATGAAGAACTATCTGAGTTTTAATTCCAGGGGTTCAAAATGCTAGAAATATAGACCCCTTATGTTAGACTGCATTCATATGAAATAAGCACAAAAGGTATATTCCCCCAGGATTAGTGTTCAGAAATTGGGACACAGTATTAATGATGAGAAATTGGGGCAGGAATAAATAAAAATAACCTCATATTTTGTGGGACTACATTTCTTTCTACTTAGTGGGAAAATATTTGTTCAGAATAGTGACGAACAGAACAGACAGTGGGGTTTCTCAGCCGTCAGAACACTGAAATCTGATGCTTTGGTCAGGCTTTGTATCTCTGGCAGCAAACCAGATGGGAAAGAAGAAAACCATTTTGTCCTTGTTTGTCTCTTTGGTGCCTAACATATGTTACAAAAACAGACAACAAAAGGGGATGGAGGAGGCTACATTGACTGGCTTCTGCTACCCAGATGCATTTCTGGTCCTTGGTCTGGTGTATGTGCAGCTAGAATTAAAGCCACACAAACGGTGAGTGCATTCAGATGACTGGAGTCGGCTGAGTGTGTTATTTTTTTTTTTAATGCAGAGCTCTTTACCTCAAAGATAATCTTTTGCTCCTGTAGCCTAAAGGCTGGTGATAGCAATATTGAAAGTTCCTTTTTTTCTATTTCTTTCCCCCCGCCCCCTTTTTTTGGTAGTTAAAAGCCAAGTACAACACAGGCAACCACAGTGAAATTTTCTGGTAGTGTCTATGACTACCTTGGACTGGGGCAAGACCACCTTCGTGGGGGAGATGATTCATCATTCAGACAGCCCTGTCAGGAGCTCTCTTGTAGAAAACCCTTCAGATTCAAAGTCATGAAAAAGTCATTAATAATTAATAAGGGTTGAGCGTAACGACTTAATTATCGCCCACTTTTGCAAATTCAGTCATTTATTAATTCAACCACATCTAGCTTTGAATCACTTCCTGAAAATATGTTACTGTGGAAATAACTGCAGCTAGTCCCATTTTTAAAAGAAGTTATGTGTCTTGGTTTTTTAGATTTACATGAGTTAATTCAAATTATGGAATTTTAGAACATAAAGAGGGCTTTAAAATAATATAATACAATAACTTATTCTTTTAAAAACAGCAAAAACTGAAGCTTGATAAGTTAAATTACGAGGAGGAAATGCTAAGGTCATCTCCATTTCAGTTCAGGAATCATTTTTTCTATTTTATTGCTTTTAAGAGATACAGCCCTTTACCACAAAGTAAAAGCGATTTGAACCTTTAGAACTTCAATAAAAATAACTAAAATTTTTAATTATATTTCAGCAAAGGCAAATCTAAGTATTTATAAAGAACCCAGAGATTTCAGCTTCTAATAAAACCCCTCTGGAAGTTTGGGCACTAATGGGGCTCTTCAGTCTCTGATGCATCACTCTGAGTCTTGAACCCTGCAAACTTCTGTCAGAATTCTATAAAGTGAAGGCAATGGATACCTATAAATGTCATAGATAGACCTTAAAAGGTAAGGAACACCCTAAAGGACCATCCCAAATTTTATGAAAATGGGACCGTGGGTATTTTTCTGGAAAAAAAAACTCTACTATTTTCATCTTATATTCAGAAGGATGCCTAATATCCACAGAGGCTAAGAAGGAGTGTTCTAAAAAATGAGCTTCAGATTATTTCTTTTGCCATTGTTATTTATAGCATGTTTTTAGTTCCTGTATTATTAAAATGTGGGTGCTGTTTACTCACACAAGCTTCAAAAATTGAAACAGACATTTTTCTGCCTATTTCTTGAAATCACTGTTTTCCAAAGAGATGATTTTTCAAACCCCTTGAATCTGTAATTATAATAAATTGTCATAAATTAATAAATAATAAAAAAGAAATACTTTAATAATGATCTCAATTTATGGACAGACATTTTTATGCCAGAAGTTTCCTGGGCCTTTTGCTGGATTGGGCACAAACTCCTGCATTTCCCTCTATAAATCTATGGTGAGGGTGAGGGAGAAGAGTTAAAAGTAAAAGCAGCAGAATAAGGCCATGAAATTCATTCAGTTCATCATGTCATTTCGCTTTATCAAAAATAAAATGGACTTAAATGAAAGGCCACTCATAGTAAACAAAAGAAAGTCCAAAACCTTTGGAATTCAGGTTTTTCATAGTTTTCCCAGAGACTCATTTCCACTGCGCTCTTTCTTCTGCTTTAAGACCTTAACCTCCCACATTGACCTGTTAGGATACTGATTTTACTTTCAGATTTAGCTAAATGACAAGTTTTTCAAGCACTCTTCTTTTTTCTTTCATTTTAAATTTTAATAATTTTAATAATTTTTAATAATTTTATTTGGTTTGTAACACTGTATATGGTTTATGGGTATAGGTTGACACCTCTTCAAATTAAGGTTACTAAACCACACTCACTACCAAAGCACCAAAATCCCTCCTCCATCGTCCATTAAACCTCTTCCCCACTTTGCTCCTTACACCCTAGTCCTACCCTTCTCCTATGTTAGTCTCAATTTTTAAAATTATTTTTAATAATTTTTCTATTGTTAACATAACTATATAACTTTGGGGTTACTTTTTATATCTTTATAATTTTATATACTTTTATATCTTTATAGTTTTTTAATATATTTTATATATGCACATGATTCACTTACTTTCCAGCAAATCTCCCATACCGACGCCCTGGCACTGGCCCATACATGACCTTGTCTCTTCCTCCCCTCCCTGCCTCACAACCAGTACATTTTTCTGGTAGCCAGTACATTTTTCCGAGAGCTTAAGAATTGTTTTTGCTGTGCTTTGGCAGTATGTATTTTTTTTTTTATTTGTACTACACAGATAAGTGAAACCATCTGATACCGGGCTTTCACTTTCTGACTTATTTCACTTAGCATAATCATCTCAAGATCTATCCATTTTGTCCCCAAAGGTACTATTTCATCTCTTTTATTGGCTAATTAGGATCTTTCTAATATATAGTCCGCAATTTGTCCACTCACCTGTCATTGGGCATTTAGGTTGGTTCCATGATTTAGCTATTGTGGGTAGTGTTGCTATGGACACAGCAGTGCATATTTCTTTACGTATTAAGTGTTTTCATATTCTTTGGGTAATAACAATGATAACAAACCAAATCCAGCAATACATTATGAGAATTACCCAGTGTGATCAAGTAGGTTTATTCCCAGGGACGCAAGATTGGTTCATCATAAGCATTTCAATCAATATCATTAACCAGATCAACAAAAATGGCTGTGTCAGTTCTGCAGTTAGATTTCTGGGTATGTTTTGGTTTAGTTATGGCTAATTCTTTGTTCAAGCACTCTTGTTTTTTCTCAGTGGAAATTTTGATTTGCTTTCTTTGGTTACCTATTGAGATATCATTAATTTTTATGTAATGCTGTTCTGTGTCCTTGTGATTTATGTTTATTTCTTGTACTATATTGCAAGTTCCAGAAGGAAAGAAACTACACCTCATTCTTCAAATTTCTCACAGCACACACAACTTTGCCTTGCATACAGAGTCTGCTCGACCAGATAATATGATTATATTGAGTAGATAAATCTACCTCACTGTCCTTCACCAATTTATGCCATTATAGTAGTGATTGCACTCCCAGGAGACACTTGGTGATGTTTGGAGATATTTTTCTCACAACTGGGAAAAGTGCTAGTGGACTCTAGCAAGTAGAGTATTTTAGTGCTACTAACCATCCTACAATGTACAGAACAGTCTCAAAATAAAATTTATCTGGTCCAAAATGTCAACAGTGAGGAGACTGAGAAAATTTGGGTATGAATTTCTTCCTTTGTTCCAATATTTTGGAGTTTAAGAAGCAAGCATTTTATAGTATGTTCTTCAGATATGGAAGTTTGAAGAAGGGGTGCATTAGGGGGTGAGTTTAGTGATTACCTAAGGCTAAGGGCAAAACATGAAACTAGAATGATCTCAGAGTTTAGAATCATGAAAGGAAGTCCAAACATGATCTTTGATTTAGTGAATTGAGAAAGTAGTATATATAGCTAAAATGAAGGAACAGATAAAACAAAACAAAAAACCCCAGAAAATCATAGACACTAGATGTTGCGATAGTTGATTTCTGGTGATAAATGGCAGGTTAATTTCTTGACTTATTTTTATGTTCTCTCATACAGGCTTATGTGGACTTCAGTTTCATTAAAAGGAGCCAGAGATGAATTTTTATTTTTCCAATCAAAAAATAATTTTAATTTTTTCAAGTTCTTATAATTGCGTGCCTTTTCACATGAAGTCACACTTTGAATAAATTGAATGTCTGAGAGACCTAAAAATTAATGAACTTCCCACTGCATCTGCAGCTGACTATTGAACAACACAAGGTTTAGGGGAATCAATTCCCCTACATCCTCACATCAAAAAATCTGTGTGAAACTTTTGACTCCCCAAAATCAGTTGGCCAAAAACTTACTGATAACTTAAACAGCTGATTACTACATATTGTATACATTACATGAATTATATACTTTTTCCTTATAATAAAGTTAAGTTAGATAAAAGAAAATGTTATTTAAATAAGTCATAATAACAGAAAAATACAGTTATAGCCCTGTTCTGTGTTCAGTGATACCATGACCTCACGTCATCTGTTTACAAGAAAAGCAGCATATAAAGGGAACTTCGTAGTTCAAAACCACATTGTTCAGGAATCATCTGTAGTTTATCTGCCCAGAATAAATTTGTTTTGAAAATCAATACACTAAATATGTATAAATCAAATAATTAAATGCCTACTATGAACTAACAGCAATGAACTCTTTCTGTGACATAATTCTCAGGCGTTTTCTGACAACCCCTCATTATCTGTAAAAATTTTTTTTTAAATGTCTTTCCTACTGAAATGGAAAAATCACTTAAAGTTGAACTCTATAAAACATCAAAATTAATATTCTACATTAATGTCCGTTTGAAGTTATTTCTTATAAAATTGATTCATTCGATGGCACACATTTCTTAATTATTTTCATTGACTCATGACTAGGAAAGAAACTAGTTAGAGTTTTGTAGTTGAATTAATAGTTCAGAAATGATTAAACAATGTTTGACTTGAGAGTAAGACTTGATGTCAGTAAAAATATTCAGTGAATCAAAGAAAAAATATTTTGTACGTTTGATTTGCTTAAAAAATTGCATACTCTCTCTTCACTGACTCTTGAAGTTGGGGAGAGACTTTCTAAGTCTAAAACCAGTAACAAATCCTAGAAATCTAACTGTAGAATTGAAGCTACCAGAAGGGGTGGCTATAGGGGAAAAACAAAATGGGGATAGTCCCAATGGATTATGGTGGAAGACTATGGGTGTCTCAGTGGTGGTCATAGTAACATACACATGAAGGGTGTGATCTTATACCTCTAAATCATATACAAGGTTGTAAACCAACATAACCTCAAAAGTAAAGAAAAACAAAATCAGTTCCTCTATTTTGTCAAAGTTTAGAATAATATTGGGGATGTCACATTACGTTTCTACCCTTCAGTTTTTCTCTCTGTAAGTGGTACTAAAAATATCGCATGATGTTATTGAAAGGTCTTAGGAATATTTATAGCCATTTACTTTTCAGAAAGAAGGCATAAGCCTATAGTTAATTGTACTGTTCTTCAAAATAAGAGATGCTTGCAAATATTCATGCTTCCTGTCTGGAAAGGAAAAATCATAATAGGGAAAATATGTCCTAAGCAGCATGTTTTTTACAGAATCCTCATTATTAAAATAAATCTGCTAACAATATGATAAATGTTGAGGAGTGCCTTGGTTGGGATTGAAGTGAAATGAAATCTCCATAGTAAGAAAATGCCTGCATTCAGATGAGCATAGATTAGAATGTCGACTTTGAATCTAACGAGTTAAGCCTTTCCGTTACAGCATCATACATGATTGATTTTCCAGAGAGGCCCCTACAACTGTGGGCCTCTGATTTCACTGCAGTAAGTATTTAAAAGAAATACTAAGCCAGACCCTAAGACATTTATTGCCTGATATAAAAATCAATGTCATATTATATTTAACTAAGAAAGACATATTTGAAGTGCACACTGAAAATGGCAATACTCTTTAGGTAAATTACTGGCATGACTCAACGTAAACTCATACTAAAATAAATGTACCAAAATTAGTTTTCTTTTTCCTGGTCAATTTCCTATCTTTCCTTCCTTCTACCTCCCTCCATCTTTGACTCCTTTCATTTTGTCCATCCTTACATTCTTTCCCTCTCCCTTTTTTATCTTTTTTTAAAAAAGATTTATTTATTTACGCATACAAGCTGGGGCACAGGCCAGAGGCACAGGGTGGTGAGAGGGTTCACCAGAGACAGAGTGGGAAGCAGAACAGGCAGATCGTTGGAAACACACTGCTGAGCGGAGCAGTGGGTGAGGCAGGAGAGGTCTGCAGCACCATGTGGGAATCTCCCTGGCAGGTTGTCGAACTCGCATCGCCACTGCAGACAGTGCCACAGAGCAGCGCTTTAACCTGCTGTGCCACCAGGGAGGACCCTCCTTTTTAATTCTTTTCTCCGTTCTTTATCATCTATGTATCTATGCATGTTTGTACGTATGCATGTATGTACATATCTATTTATCATCTAATGTACACAGGTACATATAAAATAATTTGTTTTCTCTATTATTTGGAAAGACCTTTACAATTAACTATAAGCTCAGGCATCTTTTTAAAAAGCAAGCGATTATAAATATTTCTATCTTTCAATAATTGAATCTTATATTTTAGTCGAACTTATGGGTAAAAGACATGAAGGCGTAAGATATTAATATACTTTAATGTATTTATCCTATTAAATATATTTACCGTATGTATAAATCGATTCAAACACCAATCAATTACTATTATGTATACCAAACCGTAAGTAAAGGTTTTCTACTAACATTGGAAATAATCTGTTTTAGAGCATTAAAACCTATATTCATAAATCTTATCAAACTATCTTATTAAAAGTTACTTCTACAATCAGTAGAGCCAACAGTCTCGTGTTAGCCATACATTCATTATGCAGATATTTGTTGATTTTTTAAGGATTTTATTAGTTTTTAGAGTTAAGAAAAAATGAAGTAATACATAGGTATTTTCTGCAGCAAGCTTATTTATAGTTCAGTGGGCTTTTCAACAAAAGGTAGAGGTATTTCATGAAAAAAGAGTTTTTACAAAAGTTATTTTGTTCATATTATTTTATTTTTTGGGAAAGGATCAGAAAATATTTTTTCGATTAATTGATAACACACAGTATGGATATTTGAATTAATAATCAAATTGAATTTATAAGTGGTACAGGAGAGTTATCTAACTAGAAGTTAAAGGTGGCTAGCAGAATATTATCTTTAGTTAAGCAGCATGCTTTTATCTATCTCCTTGTAGTGCAGCTTTGCAAACAATCCCAGTCTTTGTTCCTGGAGAATGTTGCAGAAAACTCTCCCTTGTTCATAAACAGTTCATCAACTAAATGCAGAAATCAAAATAACCAATGTGGATTTTATTTATTCCATACAATTTGTTGAGAGCACATTTTAGGCAAATCACTGTGTTAAGGTCTTTGGTAAGAGCACAGGATGGAACAACAGAAATTACAATTTAGCTGTAGGCAATTTAGCTATTTCTAACTTTAAGGTTGAAGAAGTGACATTGTCAGATTTTCACTGCTTGAATGTATATAGGAATATGTTTTTCACTCTTAATAAAATTTATAGCAAATTCTTATTCAAAGTTTTAGAAAAGGATGAAACCCATGAACATTATAAATTGACATATTAAAATAATTTTACTTCTTGTTCTGAATGACTTTATTTTTAAGCACTCATTGTTTTCCTTATTAAAAGCTTAATCAATCTGAACATTTATGGATAAATTCATATTGTAGAGCATCTGGTGATGAAATGTAAAAATAAAATCTTAATTACATCTCCCACTAGTTCTGCTGCGTTAATTCAAGACAACACACTCAACTATTTAGACAGATGGCCATGGCTGCCATATTAGCCTCTGATTTCTCTACAGGGAAGGAAGAAAAAGCAGAGCTCTTAGGATATGTGCTTGTCTGCCTACTTTCACACTTTGAAATCATCGGCAAATGCTGATTTATTCACAGCCAAGTGTTTTCTTACCTGATTAGGCAGTTTTCTACTTCAGTAAGCATGTAATATAAAGGTAGCTGAATTTCCACTTGGAGGAGTGAAAAAACAATATTTATAGTTTGGAAATAAAACAATCTGGAGGAATCAGGACTGCTGGGATCCTAAAGAGCTTCATAGGGAGTAAATTTCTGATGAATCTGTACCCCAGGGTTAAAGAGTTAAAAGTTTAGACTTGAGGAAGACTAAGACTAGACTATGTTTATACAACAAACAGCAGCGTTAAAGGACATGTCTATGATAAATTAACTTGAAAGCTAATTTTTGCCACTTACAATTGCATTATTCCTCAAACAAGAAGACAATACCTGGACAAATCTGCATTTTATTTGAATTTGTCTCAGCTTACATTTTCAATAATACCTTTGACATTTCCTTGGAAAAATGAATGCTAGTAGCTATTGAATGTGTTCCTTCTAAGGGAGGTGGATTCCATGTGACTTTTTTTTTTTAACATCAATTAAATTGGCAGAGAAAAAATGGGAAACATTTATAAGCATAACCATCAATACTTCATTCTCATGTAACACCATTTTATATTTATGAGTTTGGACATTCAGTGAGAAAAGGAGCTGCACCATTATTAGTAGTAGTGACTTCTATTAAAAGAGATTAAGTAGTTCTTAATCTAATCAAGGCAGTTCTTACAATGAATGTTCCAAACATCCCACTCATTTTAAAATTGAGTACTGTGATTGCCATTACGGTCATATTCCCTATTTCAGGTGTAGCTTTTACATTCATTAATCAGCAAATGTTAATATTTACCAAGCATGTATGTAGCACGTATGAGCATTTGCTACTTTTCAGAATAAAACAGATGAAATCTGCCTTTCAAAGTTTATTATTTCAAATCTCAGATATTTGTATTATAACCCATTATAAATTTTGTTCTAAAAATAATTTATAAATATTAATCTTTTAAAGTCAAATATTACAGAAAAAAGTTACAAATCTTAAAAGTTTTCAGTCGATTAGACTCTACAAAGACTTGTTTGTCTTAAGTTCATCAGCCGTATTCTATTAGTATACATTTCCTGTAAGGACAAACTAAAATGTATTCCTCTTTTTTTTTTTAATAGGTATACCTTATCTTAGTTGATATTATAACTAAATGCAATAAACTGAAAGGCTAAAGCCACAAACATTTATTTCTCAGTTCTGGAGTCTAGGAAATGCAAGATCAAGGTGCCACCAAATTTAGTGTCTGTTGAGAGACACAGTCTTGCTGCACCTTTTTTCTTTCCCAACTCTCTTCTTTCCCAGCTCTCTTCTTTTAAGGACACTAATCCCATCATGAGGACTCTGCCTTCAGGATCTGATTACATCACAAGGGAATTCAATTCTGAATATTATTGCATTTGGGGATCAGGGTTTCAGCATATGAATTTCAGAGAAACACAATTCAGTCCACTGCACATCCTCTCTGATCCAATTCTTTGCTATGCAGTTCTTCTATGCAATTCTTTGCTTATGTTTCTCTTTGTGTTCCTTTGCAACACAAATATATATTATAAAGGTTGCAGTTAACACCATCAATTCATTCATGAATTAAAAATATATTTTCTGCACATGCAAGATAAAGGGAAAATAATGATGAACAAAACCATAGTCTTTGTCTTCCAGATGTTTATTGTCTGCACCTATATTCATGGTTCTCAAAATTTATGATCTTGATGTTCGGTTTAACCTTTTGAGATGTTCATTCAAATTGCAGATTCCTACCTTAACTCATCAGAAATTTGTATTATATGCTTCTTAAAGAGGACCGTCACTTTATAACTTGAGTAAGATCCTAGATCATTTTGAGGTAGGCAGAGACACACAACTATAATACTGCCATCTATAATTGCTCTGAACTTATGTACTAATTCTGACATGTATTAGTCTTTTGACTTTTGCATAATAACTAGTATTTGTTGAAAGCATAGCCCAGGCCATGCACTTAACACATATTATTTCATTAATATCCATCACACTCTTACAGGGTGGATATTATTACCTTCACATTACAAGTTAGAATGTAATAACAGAGAGTTTAAAGAAGTTTATAAAATAATTCACGTACATTAAATAAACATTCTATAGGTACTTATTAAGGTTCCAAGAACTCACTGGTGAACAAGATGGGCAAGCTGCTAATAAAGGATAAATTTCCCTTTGGTTGCAAACCTATACTCATGATCATTATGTCATGCTACTCCCTTATTCCTGAATGATCACTCTAACTCAGGTAAGTAGACTCCCAACTTATTCTTTATGTCTGAGAATCTCAACTACCAGTCCTTCTATAGAAGCCATTTTAGATGAGTTCAGGCACATCCAGGGTAGAATGGTAGTAGACGACAACAAGCATTTTAAAATAATGATTTGTTAATATTCAGTCTACTGATGAGCTTTGGCAAGCTCAATAAAACTAAAAATTCTGTGATGCTTTTATCCATTGAGAGACATCAGAATCAAACAGATTTTCAAAGGAAGCAATGACCCAGAATATGTTAGCAGCTAATTGCTAACAGCTAATTCAAGTGAGACAACTGGAATAGCCTTTTGCCAAGAATAGGGTAGGTGCTCAAGAAGTATTTTTTTTAATATATAAATGCCAAAAAGATGTATATATTGAAAACGTTTTGGAAAATGTGAATTTATACATGAATAAGGAGAATGGGGTGAATTATCATAAAAGGTAACTAAATGAGAATGAAATCTTATTTCTAGGGAAAACACGTACAGGACTTAAAGATACACTATAAGAGAAATCACGAAGTCAAAAGTGACACCAAGATTTGATCTTGGTTTATTTTAAAGACAAACAGAAGCAAAGAAGAGAGCAGCAGCAGTTTAAATGTTGAAAGAGTTATCATGAAATATGTTTGAGATACATAGACTGAGGATGGTGTCAGTTTTTCCTATGAATATGTAAAAATGAGACACTGGAAATAATGATATTAAATCCATACACAACTTTGCATTAGAGTTACAGACTAAATAATCAATTACTTAGAGACAATATGAAAATGGTGAAGTAAACACTAATTTAGAAGGTCCACTGTAGTACTATCTTCAATAGCCAAGCGATTGAAACAACCTAAGTGCACAATGACAGATGACTAACTTAAAAAGGTGTGACATAAACACACAATGTAATATTACTCAGCTATAAAAAATATGAAGTCCTTACCACTTGTGACAATCTGGATGGAACAGGAGGAGATTTGCTAAGCAGAATAAGTCAGGAAAAAAGGAGTACCAGATGATCTCGCTCAAATGGAATATAGACAAAGAAAACAAAGGAACAGACAACACCAAACCAAAACAAACCCCAGAAATCTAACCGTAATATTAAGGATATCAACCAGAAGACAATGGCAGGAGAGTGACCAATGGACTGTAGTATAGGACTATGTATGTTTGGTGATGGGTGTGGTGTGGTAACATACACCTGACAAGGTGTGAACCTGTATCTCTGCTTGAATCATATACAGTACATATATACACAACCAAAGTCACCTCATAAAAAAATAATACAGAAAAAACTTAAAGGAAACCAATCATAAGTGACACAATCTCAGCAGAATAAGAGCTATTTAAAAATAAAGCAGTAGCAATAACTAAAACAAAATATAACATATGATGTAAGAAATCCACCTGATGTGTTTTTAATAGCATATTGGAGACAACAGGTAAAAATATAAGTGAAGATGAAAATGAATTAACAGAAATAATTTAATCAAAATAAAACAGTGACTTTTAAAAAAATACAGAGGTTATTGATCTGTGATGCAATATCAATAATCAATAAAGTGAGGGCTACATATCATACAAGACAAATACAACAATTGAAAAGAAGTCTAAAACTAAAGTAAAAAAAAAAATCAATTTATTTTCAACAAAGACAGCAAAGTAATCCAAAGGCTAATAGTAACTCTAGAAAAAGTGGAAACATCTCCCCCCACCCCCCACCCAGTAAAAGGCCTAGCTGACTTCCCCTTTCCTCCCTAACTTCCCTTGCTCTAGCTGAGATATTTAAGATGACATGTAAACATTACTCAGTTATGCTGGGTCTGTCCTATGTATACAGGAAGTGCACATGTTACTATTAAACTTTTATATGGTATTGTCACTTATTAAATGAATGATTGAATGAAAGTCTCACCATAAATGGTGCTGGAATGAAAGGATAAGTTCACGCACAGAAATAATGAATCTTGACTCCTACCAAATACAATATACAAAAGTTTATTCAAGTTTATATATCAAAGATCAAAAGGTCAAAATTAAAACTCTAAGGTTTCCAAAAGAAATTCCAGGATAATTTCTTTGAGGGATTCTAATAGTCAAAGATTTTTTAGAGAAAACACAAAATAGAGCAAAAAATCCCACCAAATATCTGATCAAAAAATAAAAATTGATAAATGAAGCTGCAAAATTTAGTACTTCTTTTCATCAAAAGTCATCAGGAAGAAAGTGAAAAAGGCACACGATCAACTAAATAAATAGATACAGATGATATTTTATAATTATATAAGAAGAGAAACTACTGTAAGAATCAAAACTCTAGCAGGAGTACAGCGTTCACTGATCAACACTGTTCTGTCTATGGCTCCAAATTGTTTCTCTAAATAAAGACCCAAGCATGTCTGAAATTAAACAGTGCCTAAGTGGTCTAACGGGGCTTTGCAGTCATAAAATAGGCCTTTTTCTAAATGGAGAGACGTTGTTTTCAATTTTCAAAATTTTTTTAATCAAGTCTATATTAACTAAAGCAGGGAGTGCAGGTAATAAACTTTTTTTTTAAGTTTAAATATTCTCCCCACTGCAGTTCTCTAACTCACATGCCTCTCTCCAGAAGCAATCACAGTTAAAAATCCCTTGGCTCTACCTCCTGAATGATTCCACTATTTGTAAACAAATGATAGCAGCTGTATAACGGTAAATATAAATACAGAACTGCAAGAAATCTTAGAAATGTATTTATAGCTAGTAATAGACTTTAAAGTTGCAAATACAATAACTGAATTTCAGAAAGTGTCTTCTTATTTCCTGTACAGGTCAACTGTAGTAACTGTACTTGGTATAGTATTTTCTAAATGAAGTCTAGTCCAAGTGAGATGTTCTAATGCATTGCTTTTGAGTTGGATGTGAAACCACTTAGAGTTTGGGAGCTCAAAAAGTAATGTTCACTGCTGGCTTTCCTCAGCGCTACCTTTAATTCCTGCCATGGACTCAAGCCTGACTCATGGGCCTCTTGGAGGGACACAGGGAAGGGAAGAAGTTACTCTTGCCCCATTGTTCGGTATCCAGACTAATACCTGACTGAACATGTGGCATGACCTGTGGCAGAACTACTATAAAAATGTAATTCTCCTTTAACCCTTCACTGTAAATCATCAGAGTGCTTCCCTCCACTGATTTAAACAAATTTGGTCTTTGACCTCTAGAGTCAGAAATGGCCTCAACAGCTCTTTCAGATGGCTGTAGTACTGTCTGTTTGATGTATGTCAACTACCATAAAATGGAATCTATTTCTCAACAGATCTTCACGCAATGCCACATATGTCCAAAGTCATGCTAACAGTCTCTTGAGTGTAAGTAAATCAGTAGCATGAAATATTGCAGATTAATGAAATAATGTACTTCGTTATATCAAGATTTGGCATCTAATACAGCTGTGATTTGCAGTATTCTTCAGCCAGTTGCAACACCTGTCAACATGCTTCCTACTGAACTTCAAAAGACTTCCAATAAATACCAAATGCTTGAAAGGGTTCTCATGTGTAGAAGGAAGAATTTTTCTGGGTCTGTGAGTTTTGATATTTAACAATCAGATCAGCACAAGAGTTCATAAACCAATCAGTTGTTTAATGATCTATCTGTAAGTATTCAAGTCTGACATTTTGAGATACCGCAGAACAACCAAGCAGCTACATTTGTTCATAGTTCTGAAGGATGGGGAAAACTGAGAATATATCGAACACACTTTAAATAAAAACTAAACTCTAAAATTAAAGCAAGATTTACAACAAAAAATATTTTGATAATTTCTTTTTGCATTAAACTTTTTTCATGGAGTTCCCACTTACTGATACACTTATTGATATAACCACTTGTTATTATAGTAATAACTTATATTAAAAATACTATCAATATTTTTGTCAAATATATAGGTGTATTTACAAATATATAAAAATTATATAAATTTATATTTCTAAAGAGAAATAAATTTCAACATCTTTTAAAAAGTAATGTTTAATAATCTGTAACACAGGAAGATGCTGAACTGAATATAATATTAAAATGTTTTGACACTTAATAGTTCAAAAATTGCTTTATTTAATTGAGACCAACTGGCCTCATTGCTTCTTATAAACTTTGCAATATATATTAAGTAAAAAGGAATAAAAATGAACAGATGTTTCTCCTTAAAGGAGGCAGACAAAGATTGTTCTTACACAATAAATCAGCTGCTAGTGAGTTTCCAGCTTCAGGCTAACATTTTAGGTATAAAACTTAAAAAAAAAATTACCTCTGTATGGATCCAAAATTGATACAGGAGATTGAATTGAAGATGAACAGCAAACACTGAAGGTGGTATGAAGAGGGCCAAGGGAGTGTAGAATATCTGAAAGATTAAAAGATTTTAAATATTTACATATGATTCCTTAACCTAATATACCTTTATGAATGGTTCAGCATTGTGAGTATACTTCAGCAAATATCTTATTTTTTAGCAAATATACCTTATTCTGTAAATTTTATCACCATGCTGACTTTGCAACGTTAATTTTCCACACAGTGATAAAGTTGCAGACATATTGGAGCTAAGTCCACTGGACTTCTAGTTCACAGTTAATATTGTCTAGTTAAAATATCATACTCGGTGTGTTATTTCCTTAATATTGAAATGGCTGGATGTGTTTCCTGGAAGTAATGAGGTTTTTATATACACACAACTACTTTATTGAAGTAAACGAAATGGAGGAGCATGTGCCTTTATACCTTGACAGCTCCTAAACTCTGTACTAGCTAGCATGCTTAGTAATAAAATAAAATTATAATAAAACAAATAAATTCATATAAGGAGGCGATAAAGATCATTTTTCCTTTTAAATTTATTTTTATGTGGTAGACTGAGGGCACAATATCTCCCAATTTTCTCAAAGTTCGTAAGGAAGGGGCTATGCTCTGGTGCCATAGTGGAAACAAATTTTAAAGCTCCCTATTTCCTAACAGACGGAAATGCCTCTGCACTGGAAAAACAACTTACGCCTAAACCGCAGAACTGGTTAGAATCAACTAATAAGCACAATCTGCTGTGTTCTCCTAATGACTTTGATCCCCACGAGTGGTTTCATGTTGTAAGAAAACATTTTATTAAATGAAAAGCCAAACAACCAACCAAACAAAAAGAATCTGACATCCACTTTACATTTTAGATTTTGTAGGGTTAAAATTCCCAAAAGACTAGATATTTTGAAAACACTTCTTGTGACTATTACTATTTTATTTTTAAATTATTTTAAATATTTTGTTCACAAATAGGCCAAATATCATCTCAATGATACTTTGTAATGACTATGCATTTGAAATTGGACATTTATATAAACTCTTCTAGTTTTTGTTATAAACCTTCAGTCATGAAAAATTTCAACTGTCATCACAAGCAGGATCAGTTTCATTATTTATAAATATATCATTAAGCAATGGATTAAATTAGTGATCAACAAAAGAATACTGGGCTGTTAAGATATCCACTTTGCAACATTGGTTCTATAACAAAGTATCTCTCTCATGTTCACAAAGCTCTTAAACTTTTCTAAGCTTCACTTTCCTTATGAAAATAAATGTTGAAGGGGAAAACCAGAAATCTAGTCATGCTTCTCGTTCTGAAAGATCTGTGACAATATGATTTGATTTTTTGTAATACATTACATAATTCTCTTACATAAGTTAATAAAAATAGAAACACATATATGAACTATAATTTAACTACTTTAGGCTAAGGGGTATGTTGAAATCTTTGCAATTTGAGTAAAAATGTAAAACATCTTGGATTCTTAATAAGTACTATTTAGAGAGTGAGATTCTATGTCAGATGGATATTTCTAGTCCATTATAATTCACCAAAGTGTGGAAGGAAAAGTCCATTGAGAAAATAAGAGATTATGGAAAAGGGGGTTCTAAGGTCAAAGAAATTGTGAAGTGTTGAATTAAACAAGTGAAATTTCACCACTGCAGCCCTTCTCAGAGCCTTTATCATGTTAATATGAATTACAAGCCTGTTAGCTTATAGAATACTTTCTTCCTTAAAGAGATTACCGTAAGATTAGATTTCCTGAAAACACTTTTTACATAGTATCTCATATCATTTTTTTATCTTTTTTTTTTAAAGATTTATTTATACAAGCTGGGGTACAGGCCAGAGGCGTGGGGCGGCAAGAGGGCCCACCAGAGACAGAGTGGGGAGCAGAACAGGCAGATCAGAAATACACTGCTGAGGGGAGCAGCGGGCAAGGCAGGAGAGGTCTGCCGCACCATGTGGGACTCACCCCGGCTGGGCTTCGAACTCGCATCGCGTGCTGCTACCAGCTCCACAGCGCAGCGCTAACCGCTGCACCACCAAGGATGCCCCCATTTTTTTTTAATCTTAAAAGCCAGTAAACATAATAATGAATTGACAATTAGGAAAAATGGGTTTAGCATGGATTAAAAAAAATCACACTTCTATAAGAAAGCTATAAATCAGGAAGTCATATGAATTATATGAAAATTAATTTCTTGTTATTAATACAGTAGTATAAAAAGAATTTAAAATGATACAAAGTTTTAATTTCAAAAATTGAAAGCTGCTTAGAAAATGTCAACCAGATCTAAAGCTCTCACTCATCATCTTCTCTATCTCCATCTTTGCTATCCCAAACCCTCTATAGTTTTTAAAACCAATTTAAGTTTCTCTTCAATCATGAAGCTCCAAAAGGTACTAATTTGGCAGAAGATATTTCTCTTCCTCAAACTTCAACACCCAATAACTGGGCCAGAGGACATTATACTGATCACCAAATGCATCCACTTCTTCCAAGCATTCAAACCCATGTCATTCTGACTCCAAGACACTCTAGTTTTAAATACACTGCTTATGCTGGAATTTTTTTATTACTCTTGATAGAAGTCATATATAACAGGGTCATAAAAGACTGAGAAATAGCCCAGGCCTACAAGTCTAAGTAGAGACTAATGATAGGCCTATAGATGAACTTAGGCTAATAGATAGAATGTGAACGGGTTTTATTCTGCGCAACAAGTGAATGGGGCAAGCAGTAGTTGTGTGAGGAAGCAGCATGATGCAAGAAACTACATGAATTTAGGGGAAAATGTAAGCATTTTGCATTGCTGAAAGTGTTAGAGAATATGGCAAGAGATTGGTTTGGGCCATGGGAGTTGTGAATATATCCAAGGAGTCCGTGAGCCTCCTTAACATCATGACAACAAAATATGATCTTCTGCACATATGGGAATGTGCAATTTTCTGAAGAAACAATCTATTGCTCTCATCAGGGAGTCTCCTGTGAGTTTGTAATTCACCAGAACAAATCAAGAACAAAAAGAAAAGATAATATAGACATTGGTCAAACCATAAAGGGGAATCTTTTAATGCCACAATAAGGAAATTAGATTTAGCAAAGGCCATGAGGAATCAGTTAATATTTCCTTTTTTTCCCCCAAACCTGTAAGAAATAGAAAAATAGATTTAGAATCTATTTTAATAGGCCAGTGAAAAATAATGCATATTTAACCACCAAGAGTGAGTGTGGGGATGGAGAGGCAGAATAATATACAAGATCTAAGGATTTGGTAACAAACATAGGAAATAACAGCAACAGAGGAATAACAGGAGACAATCATGTCTCGGGCTTGTGTATTGGATGATGCTATTCACTAAGGCATTAAGAGGAAGAATAGGTTATCAAGTACAAATTTGGGAATGGTGTGCTGGAGGCCTTGAGTTAGAGGCCAAGAATGTCAGACAGTAAGCAGCTGGAAATGTGTATCTGCAATTAGGCAACAGTCTGGGTTGAACTTACAGAGATGAAGGTGGTACATATGTCCATCATACATGAATTGATGGATATGTCCACAGTGGAAAGTTAATGGCTTATCACCCTATGGGGAGTCAGAGTAAAAGAACTGTAGGAAAGTAGCTGAAACAATGACAGTGACAGAGCTGAGAAAGATCCAGAGTTTAGTGTCATCAAAGACAAATGGGAGAGTTTTAAGAAAAGTGAAAACATGATTCCCAATTTGTGTCCAAGATGGGAACTGAAAAATGACACTAGGTTTATAGGTAAGAGTCAGCAGAGCAGAAGGCCTGGGATCCAGGCCTCAGTAAGTTTCAGAATCACTCAGAGCAGGTGATGAAATAGAAGTACGAGACATTTATTTCTCTCTTTCTCTATGAACAAAGGAAAATAAAACCTGTAGTAGTCCTCAAATTGTACATATAAGTGAAGAAGGAGGTATAATTTATTCATTTGCTTTAAAAGTGGGAGACATGAATATATTTATGTATTTAAATGGAGCCAGTTGAGAGGACGAGGAACAAATGCCAAGAGCAGCTGATCAGACAAAGTACAAGAGAACTAAGATAGGAGCAATATGACCAATCTAAGGCCAGACCTGCTAAGGAAAGTTGAATATTTTCTATAATACAAGATGTAAGAAAACTGTTTTTGTGAATTCACAACTTCAATGAAATTCATATGCACAGAAAGTAGAGAGCAGGAAAACCAGAAAACTCTTCACATTTACTTGCTAATTTTTGAAATTGTTCATTGGTTGACAGAAATGGGCAGCAGTGGCAAAGAGATCTTGGAGACAGGAATTTTAGAGAGGTTTCTCACAGGCAGGGAGGTGTTTCTACCTACTGTTGCATCTCTGACCACTCAGCTGTGTCTAGAAGCCTGACATGAAGGGGCATCCAACTGCCCAGCTGGTGCAGAAGGATGAACAGGGCACTCAGCTACCTGGATATGGCAGAGGTGTAACCGGGGAACGAGATTCAAGAGCAACTTTGGTGTTTCAGAGCAACTGATCAAACAGATACAATAGAAGGGGGTGGACCGTGCTTGCAGAATCACAAAAATTAAGCATTTTAGGTTGAAAGAAGGAGAAAGCAAAGCTATGAATAAGGACAAACTAGGAGAAAAAGCAAAGAATGAGAAAGAGGCATTGGTCATTAACAAGCTGCTAAACAAAATGGTTGATGTTCAAGTGTATAATTTCTTTGAAAAATTAAAAATCGCTGAGATCCAGGTTTATGTCCATTTCTTTTTAATAGCATAAAATAACCTAACTTTAGTAATTTCTGCATTTCTATTATTTTTATTTACTTATATAATATTACTTTAAAGAAAAGCAATTTAAAATTTTTCCTTCAAAAGTGAAAGAAACTAAAGATTTCAGAAACAAAAGATTGAGTAATCAGGACTTACGGAATATGGACAAATTTTATGATCAATAATGACACAGAATCAAATCCTCTGACTGCAGATAAGCATACTGTTCTCCATCATTTAAACACATTTTATTTGGTGGTAAGTTTGGAGTAACTGCCTGTGTTTCTACTTGGGAAATCCTTAACTTTAAGTAGTCTAGGTTCAGCTTTTGGTCCCATTTTTATGCTGTTATCCATTTCCACTTTTCTCTATTCCACCCTCTCCTACATCCTATATTCTAACTATACTCATACTGTAATGTCTTGAATAATATCCCTCCTGAATGTACTGGTGGTTGGGAGGAGCTTGCTACCTTAGACTATAAACTTATCTGGAAACAGATTCTTTACTGAAGTAATTAAGTTAAAGTGAGGAAAGTAGGGTATCCAATATGACTAGTGTTCTCATAAAAAGGAGAAATTTAGACACAGAGACCAACATGCCCACAAGGAGAATGACATCTGAAGACGAAGGCAGAGAAAAAGGGATCTCGTAGACAACTCATCACACGTGCAGCGAATGTCCCAGCGAATGTCCCCCTCTATTTCCATAAAATTCTTGCATGTCCCTATTACTACAATAGAAGTATGGATGGATACACACACACACACACACACACACACACACACACACACAAATAGTATGGATATTATGGGTGATGGCTCTGTTACTCAAAGAACTCTAAAAATTGCCAGTAAACCACCAGGGACTAAAACAGTCACAGAACTGATTACCTTCAGTCCTCAGAAGGAACCGTGCCTACTGACACCTGAACCTCACACTTCCAACTTCCAGATCTCTGAGACTTTCTGCTGTTCTAAATCATCCTGTTTTTGATGTTATGCAACCCTGAGAAACTAAATATACCTATAATATAATTTACTTGCCATTACTTACATTTATCATATTTTTTCATTATTTTGTATTTACTCAGACATTCTCCTTACATTCATGGCTCCACTTACAACCTCATTTATGGAAAAATTTTACTCTTACAGATTGGATTTAAGCATCATTTCATCTGAGAAGCTTCCCTTGATCTAACATTGTTCTCAGTGCAGACAACTCTCTAAAACCTCAACAACTCTTATGACAGTCACTGGTGTTATACTTGACTCCCTGTAAGGAAAGCAATCACCTTAAGAATAGAAACTCACGTCTTACTTATCCTTCTTTATACTCTCAACCTCTGCCATCAGGACTGATCTGCCAATCAAGATGATATCAGGAAAAAAAATGAGTGGGTATACTTCTCAAAGAACAATAACATGTAAGGGTAGTTGAATTTTTAACTAGTTGCACATTTTTCAAATATCAGTAAGTTCATGGTGTTTTATGTAGAACTTTTCAATATAAATTCCCTATTTATCCTTTGTTATAAGGACTACAACTGATTATATTTCTATTAAAGAAAAACACCAAATATGAGAATGATTATAGTTTTACCATTTATCAAAATAAGTTGGCAAGTTAAAGAATAATTCTGCTTTCCTGACACATCCTATATTCAAAATTTTGAAACAGTTACATACACAAACCAGCAAAGGACTTCATTTATTTAACAAGTATGTCTTATTAGGTGCCTTTGAGTGATGTTTGGGATTAGTAAAGAGAGTCCTTTGAGCTCTGAAGTAAGGTCCTGAGAGAAGTTTTACATCTTTGCTTCCTGATTGGGGGTGGAGGACAAAGACTGCCTCAAGAAATGCTTTCGTCTTGTGACAGAGTTATGGAAATTTTACTCCTGGGACATTTGACTGCCCCATCAAAGTTGTGAGTTTTCATGTCTTTTTGTGTTCACATCCTCTTTATATAATTCCAACTTCCTCATAATGAAAAATAGTATGCTTAGTTTGGCAAGGAGTGTGATGTAATAAAAAGATCTGAGATATCACTAAAGATTCCTCTAGTCTTCTCTGCAAGACAAAAACAATTTTATACATGTGATCATATTTGATACTTTCAAAGATTTATTCATACTCATTTTTAAGATGACCTTAAAAATAAGGTAGAGCATATACTATTTGCATAATTTCATGTACAGTATCAATGCAATTCAAATAATTTCTTGGTTATGAGTGGAGAAGCTAGTTAATGGAAGCAAGGTCTGGGATCCAGACTTTATATCTTATAGTATCCTCTGATCTGTTTCTCAGCCTTTGATCAGTTTCTCAGCCATTCCTTGTGTTTTAAGATCTTTGTATTTTCTAGGAGTACTGGTTAGGTATTTTTTAGATTGCTTCTCAATTTGAGTTTGACATATTTCTCATGCTTAGACAAAGATTTCATGATGAAGATCACAGGGGAGTAGGGTCATTCTCATCACATATTACCAAAGGGTACATGTATTTACAGAACATTCTTATCACACCTTATCAAATGGTACATGTTACAAATTATCACTGACATGTTAACTATAATCTGAGATTCATTGTGTTTACCAAGTTTTTCTACTCTAACGTTGCCCTCCCTACCCACCCCATTGTTTGGACCTTTTCCTTACTGTGTTCTCTGTAAAGCAGTTACTAGTACTGTCCACACTCAAGGTCTGGATGGAAAGGAAGCGTTGAATTCCATTTCCACAGTGGTAGATGGTATTCGTGTATGTACTCCTTCAATTCTTTTGGAATTACTTGAGAGTTTTTTTGTCCCATTTATTTGTCCTCAGATATTGATTTATTCAAGCATTTATATCAGTGTGGACAGATTTCAAAGATATTTATTTTATAGTAGGGTCATAACTTCATACTGTGTTATATATTTTGTTGTTCAAGTTGTTCCAGATTTTGGTCTTTGGGGGCTCTTTCAGGTTGGCTCCTATGTTCTTTTGACATATCACATTCTTTATTTTTCATGCACGTCTGTAGTTATGTTTTGAATATAAAACTGTAGCATTCAGGTATTTTAACCACAAAGCTGGAAGAAAATGAAATTTAATACTGACACTATTATACATTACATAATGTCCAAGTGTCTAGACACATTTTATTATTTGCAAAATAAAGAGACTGTCATACTTAAGGCA
The DNA here is from genome assembly GCA_004024925.1 of Scalopus aquaticus. Classification (NCBI taxonomy): domain Eukaryota; kingdom Metazoa; phylum Chordata; class Mammalia; order Eulipotyphla; family Talpidae; genus Scalopus; species Scalopus aquaticus. The sequence continues at coordinate 115,713 of PVIJ01003113.1, forward strand.
TTACAGGATTCCTCCATTATCTGAAACCTTTCCTAATCCAAAATGGTGTAAAGCAAAGTAGCAAGTAACATTAATTTATATGAAAAAATGTTTGAGCATTCCCAGACCCCAAAAGTAACCTACTAAATCATTCCGCAACACATAAAACCTAAAATTAAACTAACATATAATAAAAGCAGAAATGATATGATATGGACACAACTTGGATAAAGTATTCTCAGGGAAGGAGCTGGGCTGTGATGCTCTGCCTGCCCAAGGCCCAGTGTCTTTATAGTAGTTGCTGCAAAACAAATGCTGAAGCTGTTTTCACTTTTTGCCTTTTTTCATAAAAACAAAATTCTTATTTGGTTTCATTTGGTTAGCAAAAACAAGCACTTAAGCGGGTCTTTCATAAAAGTGAAATGGCATATTTGCATATGAAACATTGAAGCAGCATGCAAAATTATCTACTGCATTATAGTAAGACTCATTAAAAATGGCACTGTAGGGCCTCCCTGGTGGCCCAATGGGTTAAGTGCGGTGCTGTGGAGCTGTCCCAGGCTGTGGCATGAGTTCCATGCCAGGCCGGCGGGCAGCCATGGAGCTTCTCACATGGAGCAGCAGACCTCTCCTGCCTCGCCTGCTGCTCCCCTCAGCAGTGTATTTCGGTCCATCTGCCTGTTCTGCTCCCCACTCTGTGTCTGGTGAACCCTCTCACTGCCCCACACCTATGGTCTGCACCCCAGCTTGTATGCAAAAATAAATAAATCTTTAAAAAAAAGGGCGCTCTAGCTATACAAATCTCTTTGGAAGTGTAATGTTAAATTTAAGCTCAAAACTGGCTAAAAATGCAAAAATTATGGTAGAAATTCTTGAAAGCTGAATTCTTACATTTACTTTAAATGACAGATATGCCAACCCACTTTTCATATTAATATCAAAGAAAAGCACTTAGAACTTAATTTTGCTTTTTATTTCACAAATCAGTTTTCTTTTCAAAGACATGACCCATTTATTTGTTCTAAAATATAATGTCACCTTGGTAACTACCAAAAGTATATGCCTTACATAGCAGTGCTAATATGGAGAATTTTACAAAATGCTCAAATAAGATGGAAAGATCTGACAAATACTCTTCAGTTTTAATGTCTAGAGAGAGAGAGACCTATCATATACTCTTAAACTAGCAATGCTACCTTGTAACAGACTTACTAATGCTAGAAAATAATCCAGACTGATTTATACTCTCTACTTTTTATTTACGAAACTTTAAGTCCTCCCATTCCCAACTTCCTAAAATTAGAAGCTTGTGATCCATTCCTTATTTTTAATTTCTTAGTCAGTATATTTTCTGTGTCCTTGGCAAAATGATATGAGGTTGGAAAAGGGATTTGTTCTGGTAATAAATAGGTTAAAATCCTGTATTTCAGTTAGATTTTCATTAATTTGTAACACTGGACACATTGACTTAGCAGGTAGAAACAAGTAAAACTGGGACAAAGATGATTATAAAACTCAGAGTCACATGTCTGGCAACCTGGCAATGTGCAATACTATATGGCATAGTGAGTTCCACTGAAATTCATTGTATAGCTTTTAGAATAACAATTTGAATATGCTATCTGCAAGATCTCTTCTGGATCAGAATTTATGATGCTCTGACAGTTATTTTCCTTTGATAATATGTCAGGCAATTAATTTGCTAACTATATTGATTTCTCTGGAGCAATTCAAAAACAGTAGCATCCCTTCTTGGAGACTTTCTGCTCTGAAATGCAGCCACTGACAAAGAGAAATGTGTAAGGTAAGAAAAAACATTTTTGAAGCAGTTAATCAGTTATATATTCACTCCACTTTGAACAGGATAATAAAAAGCTTGCATTAATACAGCAATTTTTTAAAAGAGAGGATGTACAGTATCATTCACTTCCATCTGATGTGTGTCTTCCCTCCTGTTACCAGAACCCTAGACCATTCATAAGCTATGTAGCTGCAAAATAGCTCACGGAGTATTTTCTTCCCCGTTTACTCACCGGGAGTTACAGCACCACCTATAGCTTATCCATCTATCCAGCAATGTGCGCATGCACACACGTATATATTAACATTACACTAACGTGATCTTTGGTTTCCTAATAGCAGTAATATTTGATCTAGGCTTATTTGTGAGATTCAATATAGAGCTACCGAGAGGATGTACTACAGAGCTTAACAATGAGGATCCTGAGGTTGAATGAGTTCAAGATCTACTCTCCCTTTTACTTTGGAGGTGAACTGTGTACTCAGTTCCACTGTTTTAAATTGAGAATTATTAAAGGCCCTGTGTCTTAAAATTGTTTTTAAGACCAAATGAATTAATACATAAAGTGGTCTTAGACTATTGTCCTATACATAGGAAGTACTCAATAAATAATAAGTACTTTGCAGACTCTAAAGCATCAAACAAATATGAGGTCACAAAATGTATCATTAGTAAATAGCTTACTGATGAATTAATTTACACATCAATAACTGACTTTCTAGATTACAGTGAACATGCATTTTGGATCTTATACGTCAGAGAGTTAAGAAGACCTAAGCAGGGACAATCACAGATGAAGGATGTTACCAGTGACTCAAGAAACCCTTGTAACTAGAGGCTATTTCTGATATTTTTCAGTCTTGTCATTTCCTTGTGTGAAAATATTTTAGATGCTAATTTTTGTTGAGCAGCATACTAATTGCTCTACTTTCTAAACAAAAACCTGAACAGATTTAAGTAGACTTTATGTGGACATGCAGAAATGAAAATTAATTAATGCTTTTTAAAAAGCCTTTTTAAATGTTTAAAAAAAATTTTGTTTGCATATATTTGAATTGCGATACATTGTCTATACATCAGCCCCATCTCCCACTGATAGTAAATAACCAGATAAAAAAAAATAATCAGCCCATTTTCTCACCTTACTGTGTACCTCATGGTGAGACTTGGAGTCTAATAAAATTGGAAAACACCACTTGCTTCAAGTACGTTTGATTTGACAGAGTAGAAACATTTTACTGTCTGCCCTTACAGAGTAGAAAGAAGTGCTTTAATAAAACATCTATTAATTTGTTCAAAGGAAAAAGAAAGTTCAGACTTTCAAAAAATGAATTATACTATCACATTTATTTAATTTCTTACAACTTACCCAGGAAGTATATACTTGGAAGACAGATTGTCTCAGTGCTGTGGATAAGTTATAGTCTTCAGAACTGTGGTGTGTCTGGTGTCCAGCCCACATAATATTAACCTCTGCAAAATATACAATTAAATTAGTTATGACACTAATTTATAAGGGAGAGGAAAGAGGGAGGGGGAGAGTTGAAAACAGGAGGGGAAGAACACATTGGACTATGACTAAGGCTACCAAAAAGGGGATGTGCGTGGGGTGGGAGCAAAGGGGGGACAGGGAATCGAATGGAGGATTACTGGGGTTTAGGTGGTGGGTGTGGTTAAATAACATAAAGTTGGGGAGGTGTAAACTATACCCCTAAGACATATACTGTGATGGACATCAACATTATCTCAAAACATATACACCGCTAGATAAATTTATCTCTCTCTCTATCCACACACACATACATATATTTCATATTTTTAAATGTCAGTTTTGTTTGCTTTTAAGGTGGGAGGGGCTGGAAATCTAGTCTAAAATGTCCAAGAAGGAACAATAAATACTTCTTAGAATAAAAATAAATCAATAAGTAAATTATGAGAATAACAACAAGTTTCACTTTCAGTTATGTATGCTTCTCTGTTGAGTAAATAGAAAAACCTTTAACATCTCTGAAAAAGCTAGCCAAAATAATTATAATGAAAATAAACAGCTTCATATCACTTTTGGAAGCAGAGGGGGTATAAATGACACATAAAAAACTGAAATCGAGCCAATAAATATGTGTACTATATAATTAAATGCCTCCAAAAAGCTGAAATGACTTCCTAAATTTATACTTTGCTAACATGTTATCCATACAATGTCAGATCACAAAAACTACTAGCAATGTTGCAATAATACAACTCATGGATACTGATGATTTTTCAGTATGTGATAACATACTTCTAATTAAAGAAGAATACCCTGATGGAAGAAAGTGTTGCATACATTTTGGAATGAAATATTACCTAATATTCTTGCCTGATGTCTTTTTAAGAAATATCAAAAACTTGTACATTGAATAAGAGGCAAAACAAAGTAATATTTGGTCCTAATATTTGTGTTTCATTTTCATTTTCAGAAATTTATTACTTAGTAGGTTCATATAGTTCTTTCCATACTTATCAAAACATTATACCATTTCTAAAATTGTTTCACATAATTAGCTTGTCTTAAAAATAAAAAAGGAAATTTAAGATGCTTATTTTCATCACATATTATGCAGATTGCCACTATATTGTGATTAGTATATCCTCAAAAAGGATAGTTGTTTGTTTTATTTTCAAATGTCACTATTAAAATGTCACTATTACGACACTGTTAGCAGATGGAATAGAACAAACCCAAATATTTTGTTCTCCCTATGTTTTTCATTCCATCCATTTTTAAAATTACTATTAGAATTATATGTTGAAATGCTACATTCTATGCTACTCAACTTAAAGATTGTTTTTGGTCAAACAAACGTGTACTTAGTCTTTTGCTACACATACAGTAAATAGTTAAATAGTTCTAACAATGTGATACAATCTTTATATCCCTGCAATGTAAACTAGAAGTGAAATCTTTTAGGTTTGAATGCATAGGAAATGAACAATGAATCTAAGAGAAATATTGACTTTTGGCCTTTTTCAGTTGCCATACACTTATTGTTAAAATACATGGCACTTGGCAGAGTAATTTGTTAAAGGCTTTTATGAAAACCACATATTAAATCTGAGTAGATTTCATAGACATTTGTTTAGGAAATGAAAGCTCTCCAGGAAAATCTGTGTAGGGAGTTACTCAACACAATTTGCAAAACATTTTGGTAAACAAATGATAATTCAAAGATGTGAAAAAGACTTAATTCTGTGAGAATGAAAAGAGTATTTATAGGATTGAGTCAACAGCCCAATCAGAAGCTGTGTCTATTAAAGTCATATTTTCAACTGGGGTATTTTCATAAATATAAGTATTTATATAACTTAGTTGATATTTTACTCATGTGTAATATTCACTCTATATTTCTTCCCAAGTGATTTCATAAGTTGACACAAATGAGAATTACTTCACCATGATGACTTCTAAAACTTTCCAGGCATTATCCTTGAAATAACTTAGGACTTGAATATCTGGTTTATTGATTAGCCCATATACCTATCAGCAAGAGATACATACAAATGATAATGTGGTACTTTGTATCTTCAAATAGTGTAGAAGTTTATTAATAGATGATACACTTGATGAATCTCCTAAGTCTTTTAAAACTTCTTAGAGATTGAGCCTTTGAAGGAATCTAGACCCATTTTCACTTTAAAACATACATATCATGGAACATTTCAGAACCTATCACTCACAAACTTCATTACAATTATATATATTAAATTATATATATTATATTATATCATTAAAATAATGGTCCATTTTGTTGAACCTTTCAGGATTCATTTTAAAAATTCATCTTAATATATCCACATTATGAGTTCACAAGAGGATAAACTAATGAGTTTTAAAAAGAAGATAATAATGTATATTGGGACCACTTCCTTATAAAATCTACAGGAGCAAACTGGTGGAACAAGGAATCCACAAAGGTGGAGGTTAAAGACCTGTCTCTTTAGTTGTTTTAAAAGCATTTACTTCCTATCACAAACTGTGTGTAACACAAACCTTCATTCAATGAAATACAGCTGTATAAACAGGGAGCAGTAACTAGATCTTACTGCCTTATACCTCTCACTTTTTAGAACTGGGGAAAACAAGAAGAAATACTGGATTTTTTTTCACAGTCTATATTCAGCTTACTTGAAATAAATGAATAGTTACAAAACATACTTTGTGATTACAAAATCACAGTTAATAGAAAACTGTTCCAGTAATTCTTTTCTAAACTAAATGAGAAAAAGTTAATAGATATTTATGCATAAGTTTATCTTCCCTATACTTATATTGATGAATTGTCAGGTCTAAGATATAAAAACAAATATTAAAGAGGAAAAATGTTATTATTCACAATACACATCCTCCTCTGAGTTAATATAATTAAAAGTAGTAGACAACACTAATTTTCATTTCTTAAAAATAAAATAGTGATTATACAAATACTGTTATTATAGATTTTCACTGTTATAATTGAAAGCAATTATGTGCCTTCTAGTGCCAAAATGCAGATTTGTTTAAATAGATTTTATTAAAATACTGACCAATTATTTATTTAGCCAAAATATAATGTGATGGTTGTGTATATATTCATGAACTTGTCAATCTTTCCTATTTTTTAAAAAATAAGAGATAACTTACATAAAGTGAGCTCCATCCTTTTCAATATTCAGTTCTATGAGTTTTTACCAAAAAATACAATTATATAATCAACACCATAATGAAGATATAGAACCATTTTTACCACCCCCAAAAAGTTATTCCATTGTACTTTGTGGTAGCAAAAGATGGTTTCCTGAATCAGATTAGGAGATTCTGGATTTAAACTGATAATCTAATGAGATGAAACTCTTGGAATCTTGGGAGGATGAGTGTGTTTTGAATGTGGAAGAAATATGAACCAGTGTGGTCCAGAGGGCTATCTATGGGAGGCAGGCTCCAGGATGACCTACAATGTTTCCTGCCTACTGGTTTTCATTCCCTTCCCTTGAGTTTGGGCTGGATTTAGTGACTCCTTTCTAATAATTTTTTTAAAATTGATGGGATTATATTAGGTTATAAAAAGCTAGTCACTTATGTCTTGGATGCTCTCTGATACCACTACATGCTCTGCCTGAGCATAGTTTGCAGTGTTGTTAGCTGCCCCTTGGAGAAGTACATATGGCAGGTAACTATGTAAATTCGCAATTTAGTAAGGAACTAAGCTCCTCAATCCAATCTCTGCCAGGAATTGAATCCTGCTAACAACCATGTGAGTGAATTTGTAAGTAGACTCCCCACCCCGCAGTTGAGCCTTCAGATAACACCACAGCTGGTAGACAGCTAAACTGTTTAACTACAGTCTCATGGGAAATCATGATCAAGATGCACTCATCTAACATGAGCTTGGATTTCTGACCCAAAGAAGCTGTGAAAGTCAGAGTAGATAACACTGGTCAACATTGAGATCGCTACTGACTTTAAAAGGCCTTAATCTGTAGTATGTTGGTGTGCTGAACATGAATATAACCCTGAAAATGTTTTATTAGCTCTCATTTTGAAGATATTTCATATAATTCATTTTCTATGTTTCACCCTGTAAAGATATCCAGTAGGATTGCAACAACAACCTAAATCAACCTAGAATGATGTAATATTGCATCACATTGCGTAATACCACGCACACATCATTCAGAGTTGATTGCATCATTTTCTGATGCAATGCAATACTACTGCCTGGTGGCTGCTGAAGTAAACAGCAGTGCACTATACAAAGCCCTGTCGGAAAGGTTGAGCACTGAAAATATTTCAGACTTTGTGTGAGACAGTTTAAGCTATTGTTCCATAGAACTGTTATTATTTTATCCATTTAGGCACAATACAGAACAGTCATGCCTCAAAAGTGCGTTAATAGCGTGGACAATTTCTGTTCTATTTGTGGGGAAGTAACATTTGCTAACCAGAAGAAAAATATCACTTCTCAAGTGATGAAGGCTTATCATCTTTACTTCGGATGCAAGGTTGGTAAACATGACAAGTCTTGGGCCCCGCATATATGCTGTGCTCCATGGACAACACAGCTTTTCACAGTGGTTAAATGGCAAAAGACCATTCATGCTGTTTGCAGTCCCCGTGGTGTGCAGAGAGCAAAGCAACCACATAAAAGACTGTTCCTCCTCTTTCCAGTAGAATAACAAAGCAAAAGTCAAGAATAGTCTACCCAAACATTCTGTCTGCATTAAGACCAGTTCCACATGGGGAGGGACTTCCTATTCCAGAACCTCCAGCAGAATATTCTCTTGATTCATCTGATGAGGACAAGGGTGAGCCGACCTGTTCTTCTCCTGTGCCATCAGCATGCAGTGATCCAGATTATCACTGTGGTGCATCATCAACCCCACACAGACTAATACAGAAGAACTAAATGACCTGGTTCATGATTTGGACTTATCCAAGAACAAGACAGAATTGCTAGGATCAAGACTCCAACAATGGAATCTTCTAGAAGAAGATGTCACAATTACTTTCTATCAAAATTACCACCTGCAGTTGGAGCCTTTCTTCAGAAAGGAAAGTACTCTGGCATTCTGTTCTGATATTGAGGGCCTCATGAATGCCTTAGAAATCACTCATGAGCCACAAGAATGGAGACTATTTCTAGACTCTTCGAAACTGAATCTTAAGGCTGTGCTTTTGCACAATGGAAACTGTCTTCCATCTATTCTATTCCTGAACAGCTGTGCAAGAGACAAGCGAAGAAATCTAAGAAGTAGTCTATGACTTGACTTTTTACATGTATTAACTGTAGGCCTATTGCCATTGGCATGCATTTCGGGATGTAAACATCAATTTATTGCAGGTTACAAAAAAAACTTGAGCCAAAATTAGAATCTGACTGTCGTATTCGTGTTGAACACATACAAATTGATAGGAAATGACTAATTTTATTTCAGTAACATGACTTTTGTAAAAATGTGTTGACCAGTGTAATTAATATGTTGAACAAGTCCCCTAGATCTCACCTCATTCTCAGTCCCTGTCATAAAAGCAAATGATACTGTTTTTAGCCTATGTAGTTTTTATCCTTTGGAGTTTCTTTCACTTATATGATACATTACAGATTTCCTCCATTTTGCTATGTTTACTAGTAGTCTGCTCTTATGTTTGCTCAGTAGTATTCCATTTATATGGCTGCATCACAGTTGTTTTGTTTACATAAAATAATTGAAAAATACTCTAGCTGTTTTCATGTTTTGACAATCAAAAATAAAGCATCTATCAGTGTTATCATACAGGCTTTATGTGAGTCTATGTTTTCATTCCTCTTGTGTAAATAGCTAGTAGTTATTTTAGATTACTAAGCTGCATGATATGTTTAAATTTAGCTTGTTAAGAAACTGTCAAATAGTTTTACAAAATGTCTATGTCTTTTCTTACTGCCACAGCACTGTAAGAGATCTAAATTTATCCCACGTCTCTGGCAACACTTGACATTATTAGTTTTATTTTTACCTAGATATTTACTTCATATGCCTTCTAATAGGTATAAAATGGTATTGCACTGAAACATTAATTTGCACTGCCATAATGATTGACAAGTGTTTCTCTACATGTGCTTATTTTCCACTTAAATATCTTCTTTGAACTGTGTATTCAAAACAAAACTACATTTTAATTGAGTTGCCTTCTTATTAATAAGTTTGTAAAGATCCTTATGTACTCTATATATAGGTCCTTTATTAGTTATGTGATTTGTATATTTTCTCCTAAACATTCACTTGACTTTTCATTTTTTAGTGTCTTGTGAAAACCAAACGTTTTAATTTTGATGAAATATAATTTATATAATTAAGAGTTTAATAAAAATATTTTTAGTGTATAAAAAATGAAGAACGGAATTACACTTGGGACGTTTTTCAAAAAGAGAAATTAGTAATTCTCTATGAAGTAACAGAGTCTATACGCGCTGAAAATTTAAAATATATCTAAATAAGTCTCTAGTCTCATACTTTGTAACCTATGGTATGGAGAGAAATAACCTGTAGGTTAATGTGAAACATAAGCACAGCTCTATTAAATTTTTTCACAGCTATATGATATCTATTTATTCTTTAATATTGGGTAAGCCAGCAAGTCTTCTGGAATCCTTGCAGTAATAATATTGCCTTCACTCATAATTTAGAAAACCCTTTAGTTATGAGAGAAGAAATGCTATTTGCAAAAATGACAGTGATATTTTGCCCCAGAAAGATAAGTTAAGAACACTGTATGCCACTTTTAACAAATTTTGGGGGGACTATGGAACATAAATTCAAAAAATTACTTAGTTCAAAATTTTAACTATAAAATTAATAAAAGTAAAACTGAAAGGAAGAAGGAAAAAAGTTTCATTGAAGGGTAAAAGGTTTTATTTTGCTCTCTCTGTAGTGACTTATTTGATACATTAACTTTTCTCTTAGATTTTTATTGTTCAGAAATGGAGGTGATTGTATCCAAGTATTCTGTGGGACACATATGATACATATTTGGTAATTTCCAATAAATGAAGGACACTAAGGAGGCCAACAGAAACTGTTTAAATGATGGTCATAAACCTCTGAAATTGAAACAATGGCCTGAAGCTTTCTAGAAGAAATCTAACACTATAAAACAATGAACTTTTCAATTTTGGTATGAAAACAACGGTCATTTTGAATGTGAAGACAGTAAGTAAATCTTTTTAAAGTTTGTTCCATTTCTTGCTAACAGATAAACAAGACTTACAATTTCAAGACTTTTACTGATCTAAACAACACAAATTCTTGAACAGATTCAAACTATCAAATTGAGGTTTAACTGGTAAATGTAATAATTGTTAAACAATTAATATACCCTCACTTATTTTCCCATTCTTTATTCATTTAATGAATTAGCAATGTCATCAGTTTTGTCACTACAGCTTTATTCACTTCCCACAGAAGAAAAAGAAATTATGATGAAAATTTGATGATACTGCTCTTGCATGCAATGAAACTGTATTCTTTGTTGTATTTTTTTTTCTAATCTGCTCTTTGCCCAATAAACACCAAAATGCAAATTACTAAGTATATCTAGAAGACAGAGAGCAGTGAAAATAAATTGGCATGTTGGCTGGACATCCATATTTTTTTCCAACACATTTTGTATATATAGAGATGTTTAGTCAGCATCACAAAAACTAGTTATCTGAAGGACCGATCAAATTTTTCACTTTGTATCTGGACGTTTGCCAACCTTAAATTATCTCTTTAAATGAGGTAAGAAATGATGGCAAAAATTGTCATAAACACTAGTCACTGTGCTATTTCTAGAAATCATATTAACACATTTTACCTTTTTTATTGTTATTCAAATGGGAGTTTTTAGATTCTAGCAAGCAGAAGTTTAAAACGGGAGTTCTGCATTATATTTTTATATTCTTTAAAATTTCAAGCAAAACAACTTTTTAGTAGAAAGCAGGAAAAAATCTTTAGGCATTTATACAATCCTCTTAGTCAAAAAGTCTGTTTAGGGCCTCCCTTGTGGTGCAATGGGTTAAGTGCACTGCTGTGAAGGGCGGCACTTTGCCAGGCTGGGGAGATTCCCACATGGGGCAGCAGACCTCTCCTGCCTCGCCCGCTGCTCCCCTCAGCAGTGTATTTTGATCCATCTGCCTGTTCTGCTCCCCACTCTGTCTCTGGTGAACCCTCTCATGATCCACACCTCTGGCCTGCACCCCAGCTTGTATGCACAAATACATAAGTCTTTAAAAAAAAGCCTGTTCAAATGGAATGCAAAAATAAGAAAAATATATATATACATATTATTGAGTTATGTAAACAAAATGATAAAGGAAATCATATTGATAAGAATGTTATTACTCCAGAAGATAAAAAGGACTTGGGAAAGAAGACTTGGAAGAGAAGATTTCAGGAGGCACATGGAGCAGAAAGATTTGTGTAGCAGCAGTCAAGCTTGCTTCACAGCCTTGGACCTGATGCAAACCAGGGACTTGGGGGACATGGAAGGAGACACGTGAAAAAAAAAAAAAAAGAGAGGTGGATGAGAAACCTGTGAGGAAGCTGACAATGGCAGTCTTTATCTTGATTTGCATTTTGATTTTGTTCCTTTCCTTCCAGAATTGTCCAGTCCCTTCTGCCCCATTCCTATGGGTCCCCACCAAAATGTGCCTTAGACTTGTGGCCCCGCTTTGGGCTAACCCTATTTGGCTGGACATTTACCCGTGAGTGGATAGGTAACTTTGGGTGTTTAATTAGAAACTATTTTTTCTATTGTACACTAATTCTATTAAAGTTCTTTTCTAGTGAAGGTCTTTTTAAAAAGAATATTATTATGTACTGTAATAAAAAATAACTACATTAATTTTTACATTAATTTTTCTAAATGTGATTATAAAATTTCACAATTTTGACATGCCTATACTTGCCATTTATGATTTTTAAATCCATTTGGGAAACTTTAAGAATTATGATTTGACAAGATTATATTTAATTTGTGGATTCTTGAAAATACTTAGCATTAGTTTGTTGGATACCTACTATGTGCAAATTTTTTTGTAGATATTCTGATAAAGTATAAAGACAAACAAAAAGAATCTCTTAAAGAACCTACAACCAAAGAGAAATATTTGCCATTTGGGACAATATTGATAGAGCTGTATAATGCCCTGTGAAATAACAGAGAAACAAAACAAAGGAATAGACAAAACTAAATTAAAACCAATCCTAGTAATCTGATTATAGAAAAGAGGCAATGAGAGGGAGGATTGGTGTCATTTTATGAATATGAGCTTTATTTCAATGAACTCTCTTCTCTCAGTGCCCTCATTCTCCATGAATCCCTCTACATACAGTCCTTGTGTTTGTTAATACTGGTCAAGACCAAATCATCACCTACATTTGTCTTTTATCAGTTCAATTTATACTTCTTTGGGCATAGTTGATGGGCCCTATAATCTGCTCAAAGATCCAGATACTGATGATTTATAGAAAGAGTTCTTTTATTATTGAAACTGAAGTATTCTTAAGTGGTGTGAACCCTGAAGCTTCCAGAAAATTCAACAGGCCAGTGAAGACAGATAGTGAAGATATATTTTTGGTTATGGAGATTCTCTACCCTTCCACTATGTAGGAAATTAGTCTTCTCTGCAGGACTAATTTATCTCTTTGCAAAAGCTGATAGAATTAGATAAAAATATATTGAAATAAAAGTTATCACTGTTATATTTTAAAATAATTATAAATTTGAAAATGTTTATTTCTCATGAAGATTATCTATTTAATAACCAACCTGCACTTGGTTCCTGGTTCTTAACAGTAATATAAGTACCATGACTTAAATTTTGGTGCAATGAGTGATTCTATCATAAGACATAATACATTCCTAGGAATACATTCAAGGGGATCTGCATGCAGTCCATGCACTAAAATGAAGGAATTTCCTACACTATTTAATAACATGTATTTGGCCTTCATAATGACCTAACTAGCACAATCAGGGGACAGAAGTCATAGAACAACTGTCTTTATGTCAATAGAATTAGCTAGGATTGGCAAGCACTCCCACGACACTCCTTCTGTGCGGTGTGCTCACCTGTGGAGAGACACAATGAACTTCTGCTGTATTATGCTTGGAAAATGATTTATATAATTTGTCTTTAGAAGTCACAGAATCCAAGAACAAGTAACCTTCAAAGTTTGAAAAGAGAGCAACATAAGGAAGGGAAAGGAATAGCAAAACAACCAGAAATTGTCATGTGGTGGGGCCTGAACCAGGAGTATGAATGACCCCAGCCTTAGAAGTCACTGCTCCACATTCCACAGGGCCATGATGATGGATGCCCAATCCTTAGCAGATCCTCCTGTTCCTTCTTAGTGTGCTGGGAAAATCAGTGAGCTACTGTATTATCATTTCAGTTGATAACACAGAAGAGAGCAACTACTATAGAAATATTACCATTAGTCTTAGGATGGCTACAACTAGACTGTCTGGTGCCCACATCCCCCAGACCTGAGAACGAAGAGCCCACTCCTGCATGTTCCCACATTCCCTTTTCCTATATAATCTTCCTTCACTTGCCACTGGGAAGGCAGCCTCTTTGGAGTACTGACTCTGCTGTCCTCCCAGTGTAGCACCACTTTTCTAATAGAATGCTACCTCTGCGTAAACAACCTCATGATTTAGAGTTTGGTTTTCAGAGCACAAGCAATATGACTGGGTTTAGTTGGTAACAGTCAGGTAAAGAGCAGAGAGAAAATGGCACCAAATCCACCAGTTAGAAAGTTACTGGAATCTGTCCTCGTTTTCTGTCTCATGAGCCTCAAGGCAGGATGCAAATTACACCTCCCAACAACAAAATATTATCAGGACCTCTTTGCCATTAATAAGTAAAGGCTTCTACTGGTCTTACCACTGTCTTTGTCTTTAACACTAGATTGTACTGCTTTATAGAAAATGAATATGGTTTCACATAGGAAACTTTAAGTATTACTAAATTTGTAAGGATTAAGACTGTGTGAAATAAAGGAGCCGGGCTGAATTATAATTGAATGCTCTAGTTAGAAGGGGTTGATTTTTCCTTTTTCCTTTGTGAATGGTGTCATGCTAACAGACATCAGCACTGTCGCTGGCTTGAGGAAGCAATCTGCACCGCTGACAGAATTTCTTTTGTGCATTTGGGAACTGCTATTCCTCACTCTGTTATTACCACTTGGTGACATATTTTAGAGCTAAACGTTATTTGTTACCTTAATGAATTACTTTGCCCTTTCCTCTGTTCCCTTCAGGGTACTCAAATCTGAGTCTAAAGGATATCAATGGCTACAAGGTCTCACTACTCCTGGAGGAAGAGAATACCATGTGATACTCTGACATTTGGACATTTGACAAGGGGTAATGTAGGGCCATCTCCTGATTATTCTAATAGTAATAACCTCATATTCTTCTCCCATTATTACCTGTGACCCCAGTGCTGTATAATCTTCTGACCAAATGCTATTTATTATCTGAATTCAATATTTTCTACTCATACTTCTTCTTTCTGATCCTGTAATGTGACTATTAAACCTTTAACCATTCATTTCCCCTCCCTCCAACCTCAAGATTCCATCAGCAGCTTCTTTAAATTCATTGAAGCACCAGCATCCTTCCTGTCCTATCCAATACCTGCTTCTCCTAGATTTCCAATACATGCTTTCCTACCTCAACATATAATTAGCAAATATCACTCACAATCTAGTGCAGGGGATGAATGAGCAAACTAACACCATGGACCAAATTCAGCCACAACCTGCTTTGTACAGTCATCAAGCTAGGAATTGCTTTTACATTTTTAAATGACTGAAGTCAAAAGAATAACAGTTTATGACAAGGAATATTATTTTAGAATATGTATCCTCCTCATTCTCTTTCTCATAACATTTCTCTTTCTCTGGGCTTCATGAATGCCCTCAACACATTCATGGTCCCCCACCTTAATGCAACCTGTAAAAATATGTTTTACCTGTCAAGGACCACAACTTTTTTGTTTTAGAAAACCAAATCAATTTTCTTCCACAATTATTGTATAATCTGTATTTGTCCTAAGTCTGTAATATGAGAAATACTCATCTAGTTTACATTCTTGTTGATTTTATAATCTTTTTTTAAAGATTTATTTATTTATGTGTACAAGCTGGGGTACAGACCAGAGGCGTGGGGTGGCAAGAGGGTTCACCAGAGACAGAGTGGGGAACAGAATAGGCAGATCGCATATCAATGGAAATACACTGCTGAGGGGAGCAGCAGGCGAGGCAAGAGAGGTCTGCTGCGCCATGAGGGAATCACCCTGGCTGGGCGTCGAATTCGCGTCGCCATTGCCGACACCTCCACAGTGCAGCGCTTAACCGCTGCGCCATGAGTGAGGCCTGATTTTATAATCTTTTTAATGAGGAAGATTCATTTCATAGCAGTTAATATCTATGTGCATAGCAGACAGTAATACAGTTTTGAGTAAGCCTATGTTTAATCAAATAAAATTGGTTTATTTGAACAATCATGAAGCAAGTAAAACTACTTATTTGAAAATTCATATATTGTCATTTACAAATGTTTTCTTATATTTCCTTTTCCTTTACACAAATTCCTTTCCCCTAATTTCAGTCATATCCAAATAGCCTATTATGTAAAATGTGACCACTTGACCCTCTGTGTTCTCAATCTGTTTTTATCTGAAGCATCTTGAAGAAGCAGATTACACTGGTCAACAAATTTTTACAAAAGTCATGTTACTGAAATAAAATTAGTCATTTCCTATCAATTTGTATGTGCTCAACATGAATATGACAGTCAAATTCTAATTTTGGCTCGAGTTTTTTTTGTAATCTGCAATAAATAGATGTTTACATCACAAAATGCATGCCAATAGTAATAGGCCTACAGTTAGTAAGTGTACAAAGTCAAGTCATAGACTATCTTATATTTCTTCACTTGTCTCTTGCACAGCTGTTCAGGATTAGAATAGATGAAAGATGATTTCCATTGTGCAAAAGCCTTAAGACTCAGTTTTGAAGAGTATAGAAATAGTCTCCATTCTTGTGGGTCATGAGTGATTTCTAAGGCATTCATGAGGCCCTCAATATCAGAACAGAATGCCAGAGTACTTTCCTTTCTGAAGAAAGGCTCCAACTGCAGGTGGCGCTTTTGATAGAAAGCAATTGTGACATCTTCTTCTAGAAGATCCCATTGTTGGAGTCTTGATTATAGCAATTCTGCCTTGTTCTTGGATAAGTTCAAATCATGAACCAGGTCATTTAGTTCTTCTGTGTTAGTCTGTGTGGGGTTGATGATGCACGACAGTGAAAATCTGGATCACTGCATGCTGATGGAACTGAAGAACAGGTCGACTCACCCTTGTCCTCATCAGATGAATCAAGAGAATATTCTGCTGGAGGCTCTGGAATAGGAATTCCCTCCCCATGTGGAACTGGTCTTAATGCAGACGAAATGTTTGGGGAGACTATTCTTGACTTCTTTTGTTTTGTTATTCTGCTGGAAAGAGGAGGACCCAAGCAGAAGGAACAGTCTTTTATGTGGTTGCTTTGCTCTCTCCACACCATGGGGACTGCAAAAGGCACTGATGGTCTTTTGCGATTTAACCACTGTGAAAGCTGTGTTGTCCATGGAGCACAGCATATATGCGGGGCCCAAGACTTGTCTTGTTCACCAACCTTGCATCCGAAGTACAGATGATAAGGCTTCTTCACTTGAGAAGTGGTATTTTTCTTCTGGTTGGCAAATGTTACTTCCCCACAAATAGAGCAGAAATTGTCCATGTTATTAACACACTTTCGAGGCATGACTGTTCTGTATTGTGCCTAAATTCATAAAATAATAACAGTTCTATGGAACAATAGCTTAAACTGTCTCACACAAAGTCTGAAATATTTTCAATGCTCAACCTTTCCGACAGGGCTTTACATAATGCACTGCTGACGTCAGCTTACTTCAGCAGTCACCTGGCAATAGTATTGCATTGCATCAGGAAATGATGCAATCAACTCTGGATGATGTGTGCATGATGGTATTATGCAATGCGATACAATATTACATCATTCTAGGCTGATTTAGGATGTTGTTGCAGTCCCACTGGATAAATTTTCACGGTGAAACACAGAAAATGAATTATATGAAAGATCTTCAAAATGAGAGCTAATAAAAAATTTTCAGGGCTATATTCATGTTCAGCACACCAAAATAGTACAGATTAGGGCCTTTTTAAAGTCAGTAACGATCTCTTTGTTGACCAGTGTTATGTACTTCCTTAACAGCCATTAATTATTAACTTTATTGTTAATATCACTTAATTCTCTCCAAAATCAATTTAGTTTCTTTCTTGCCAAAACTAAAGACATCTTTTTAGGCCCTGTTGCCACTTTCTGAGACACATCATTATTGCTTCTATCTTGAAAATATTTTCATTGAGTTTTAGTGACATCCCTTCTTCCTAGTTCTTTTTCTCTATTTAGGCTAGGTGCATTTCCATCATTTCTTCCCATGATCTTATCCACCTTAATGGACCATCTCTTGTTTGTCTGTGCTCCTCACTCTGCTTGCTTTACTTGCTGTGTTATCACTGACAATACTACAGTAATCACTTACCCAAAAGTTGATAGTTCCTAAATACATATCATCAATCCATAGGTCTCTGCTGACTTCTGGGTTCAAATTTGTTGAGGAATTCTATACACACTGTAGAATCTACATCAATGTCTTGCTTTCTGTGCTCTATTGTCCTTTCTTGCTTAATGGCCTCATCATCATCTTGGCCACAAGGCCATGGAGATAGCAATAGAGAAGACCTCTATAGCAGAACTAAATTTCTACCC
Organism: Scalopus aquaticus; assembly: GCA_004024925.1. Lineage (NCBI taxonomy): Eukaryota > Metazoa > Chordata > Mammalia > Eulipotyphla > Talpidae > Scalopus > Scalopus aquaticus. The sequence continues at coordinate 133,873 of PVIJ01003113.1, forward strand.
TTTTTGGTATCCTTCTGACCTCTCATTAGCTATTTATGCAGTACTTACGATATAGTCAGAACAAAAAGCAGTATTTCCGAATAAATGATGTTTTATACTTAGCTTGTGATATTTTGTTTTTTAAAAACTGAGGTAACACATTGTAACACATCAGTTTCAGTTGTGCATAATTAATGATGTGTATTTACAATGAACTGTGTATAGACCACATTATGTTCACTGCTAAAAGCCCAGTTTTATCCTTCATCATACAATTGACCAACTCTACCTGATTTACTTCTCTTTCCTTCTCCCTTTTCATAACCACTAGTTGCTCTTATAATCTACAAGCTTATTTTAGTTTTATTTATTTTATTCATCTGATTTTTTTTTCTGTATACCACCTATGAATGAAATTGTATGGTGTTGTCTTTCTCCTTCATATTTTCCAAGCATGATACCCCGTAGGCCTTTTCATAGTTAAAAATGTCCAATGGCAGGCTTACATCTTTTTTAAAATAGCTGAGTAGTATTTCATTTTTTGTATATATTAGATCTTAATCCACTCATCTGTCTATAAATACTCAGGTTGTTTCCAGTTCTTGGTGACTGTAAATAATGCAGTGAAAAACATGGGGTGTGCCTGTACTTACATATATACATATACACAAAAACACTCTATATATTTTTTCAAATTAATGTTTCTGTATTTTTCAGGTAGATATTCAGAAGTGAGATAACTGCACCATGTGCAATTTTCTATTTTTGTTTTTTTTAAAGATTTTTTTTTTATTAATGCATACAAGTTGGGGTACAGACCAGAGGTGTGGGGCGGCGAGAGGGTTCACCAGAGACAGAGTGAGGAGCAGCACAGGCAGATCGGGGGAAACATACTGCTGAGGAGAGCAGCGGGCGAGGCAGGAGAGGTCTGCCACACCATGTGGGAATCTCCCCAGCCGGGTGTCGAACTCGTGTCACCGCTGCCGACAGTGCAGCGCCTAACCACTGTGCCACCGGGGAGGCCCCGTTTTTTGATTTTGAGGAATCTTCATGCTGCCTTCTATAATGGCTGCACGGTATTGTCTTCTAATATAATGCAGAACACAGACCTGAAAATTAGATCTTCTTGCTAATAGGAAGACTTTTACATATATAACAAAATATGAAGAGGACTGTGGAAATGAATGACAAAGGGAGCATTACACTTGAAGGTCAATAATAAAATTTGAAGCTGTAAAAGATTGTTTCAGAAATTTGACATTTTAGATACATTCATAAGGAAGTGTATGAGGAACTTCAAAACTGCATTTGATATAAATTCTAAAACAATGAGACAGCTTCGATACTAAAAGAGATTTTCCTCTAATTCCCACAAGTGTAGTAAGTATTATCACATAGTTTATTGTTGCCCCTCTGGTCCTGGAGTTAGAATATCAAACTTGGAGCCCATCCTTGGATGCAACTTTTAGATTTTTAGCCATTTACAGGATGCCATGACTTGGGCCTCCTTGGTGGTGCAATGGGTTAAGCACAGCACTATGAAGCTATGCAGAGTCACTGCAGCACGAGTTCAATCTCTGGCCAGGGAGCTTCCCACATGGCGCAGCAGACCTGTCCTGCCTGGCCCACTGCTCCCCTAAGCAGTGTACTTCAGTTGATCTGCCTGTTCTGCTCCTCACTCTGTCTCTGGTGAATCCTCTCACCACCCCACACCTCTGGCGTACACCCCAGCTTGTATGCATAAATAAATAAAATCTTTAATAAAATAAAATAAAATAAAAATGCAGGATGTCATGACTAGATCAATCTTACTTGCTCATAGTTGAGCTTGTCCCAAGATAAACTTAATCTTTACTTGAAGATATTCATTTTGATACATTTTTAAGATTGCAAAGTTTATCTTGATACATCATTTTATTTTCAGAAGCTTCAAACATTAAAAAATGACTATACAAAATACCTTAAAATTTTTTAAATCTTCAACTAGAAAACAAAGAAATGGTCAAAACACACAAGGCTACCTATCCATGTGGTTCTGTTATACTGTTACTACTACTTGCTCATAAAATGCAAGGAAGTCAATCATGGCTTTCATTCATTTCCTCCCACTCTTCTGCCCTTGCAAGTATGTGTAATTAACCATGAACTCAACTAAATCCTAGCCTGTCAAGTATAAAGAACCATGTTTTCTATAAAAAAAATACTCTCAAATATAATTTCAAAATCAAATTGTTACAAGTGGTTTTTAATGCCATTAGTATCATAATTTTTAATAGTTTTATTGGTTTAGAATACTATAAATTGGGGAGTACAAATTCAATACATCTATTTATGTATAAACCTAATTGCAATCACCACCAAAGTTCTAATGTGACTATTTTTAAAATTGTAGTTCATACAATGAAGATTAATTAAATGAGTTAAAGGTAAAAGGTTACAAAACAAAACATCAAAGTTGGGGACTCACGTTGAACATTTTTAAGCATAGTCTAACACCCATTAGTTCATAGTAACCTGCACTGATCTCTGATTTATAGTGCAATGTAAATTTGAGTAACACTAAATTTATTAATGTACCTGAATCTGATCCCCGAAGCTTCTAGGTGTCACAAGACAAGACAGCTTTGTTGGAACACTAGCCTCAATCCACTGCCTGTGGGTGTCCCCTTCCCCCAGACCCAGCAAGGCTGGCTCCAGCCATGGTTCCCTACAGCCAACCAGCCCATGAGCCTGACCTGACCTGAGTGCAGGCCTGATGGGGCTTTCTCCCTTTTCTTATCTGGCTCCCAAATTGTGAAATAGATCAATCAGGTGTGAGCTACACAGACCAATCAGGTTCACTCTCACTTCATTAATTATTTGGATTAAAAAATGGAAAACAAGCTGATTGGTGCTAAAGTGCCCAATAAGATAATTAGTATTGAAAATGGTCCAATCAAGTCTGTAGGGTGGGGGATCCCAGAGGGGACATAAGGCAAAGCAAGAGCCAGTTTGAGTTAGTGTGCAGGCTTCTCTCAAGAGAGAAGGACTCATTGGACCACTTCAAAGAAGAAGTCAGCAGTAGGCCTTCAAAGAGGGAAGCATCATTGCATCAACAATGAAGGATTGCTCCCAGCCTATGAAGAGAGAAAAGCACTGAGCAGCCAACTTCCATTGGATTCATCAGACCTTTGTAGCCCTTTAGACTTCCTAGACCTCTACACTGCCACTCCTCCATAGCCCTTCACAGAGATCTGAACCTGCTTTCGGCCCTGCCTCTGACATCGCCGGCAAGGAGCACCATTGGGCTTGGCCCAGCATCTCAAAGAACTGCCCATAGCCTCTGGTTCTCCAGCACTTCCTCCAGATGCTGCTGAGTCCATCATAGTCTGGTCCAGCATCTGACCTAGCATTCAGACTGCCACTGTGGGCTGCTGCAGTGTCAGCTCATCTTCCATGAGTGGCCTTTGTTTGGGACTTGTGGACTCTGCAGACACTATCTGGGGTAAGACATCCAGCCGTGTGTGGCCTTAGAAACTTTTTCCATTTACCCTATCTCTTGTTTGTGAAATAAACCCTGTTTTTGTTGGACCCTTAGCATGCGTGATCTTGCAATGGTGCACATAGCTGAGAACCCAATGACACTGACCTGTCCCTGCTTTGGTCACAGTCCCTTAGCACTGTTTAGTGCTAAGTAAATACCATTTGAACTCTGAGCGCTCTTTTGACTACTATTTCATTAGGAGATAACAGGCCAAGTTAATACAGGTCAAAACAATAATTTTAATACATTTCCCCGAGTCATTACCTCTTATAATCAAATTGGCTGAAACCCTGTCAAATGACAAAAAAAAACAAAGGTCTGGTGTTGCAGGATTGCATAACATGATTTCCTAAAATGATGTCACGTTTGATGTTGTAAGCCATGTGAAACAGATTAGCTGTGACTAAATTAGCATTCTTCTGTAAGGCCAGCTGATATGCACATGCAAAACATGAAACACACACTTAAAGATGCAATTAAATGATTCCCAAACACCAGGCTGTAAATAATTTAAACCTCACAAATATCTATCTTATAAAATAAATATTGCTTTTAGTTGTTTATTTAAATAGTGAGCATGGCAACCTTAGCAATTTCAGTGTATTTTCATCCTTGAGAAGCTTGCTAGGCAAATACGTTGGTGGCTTTGGGGAGAGGGGGTTGATAATGCCTCGTTTGTTCTTTTTAAAGAGTTCTTATGTTCATGTGGTCTCGACTGTCTTTAGGAAAGATTGATGTCTGGTGTCATTGCTAGGAAGTGCAAACTGTTCAGCCTCACTGCAATCTATGTTCTCATCCTCTTGCTCCACAGGACACCACATACTTTGGCAGCCAACATTTAGAAGGGAAGTGCTTTAATGGCAATAAAGTGATACCAATGAAACCTTTCATACAAGGCTCAAAATCTCAGTGGCTGGAAGCTGTGCACAAAATGGTAGGACTGAAGAACTACTTGACTATGATAGCTGAAAGGTACTAATGCTGTTTATCTAACCCACCTGTTGAAAGAGATTCACAATTTTGCCTATCATTAAACTTTTCACCAAAATATCATCCTCAGGATAGCCCAGGAGAATCTGGATCTGTTTACCTTGACCCCTTTTCCAGACATAAAGAGTTTAGTGATCAATTGTGTTAATAATAGCAATTGTCAGCGTGTTTTTTAAAAGTAATTTTCACAGTATAACACGATCCAGTCACATCTCCACCCCTATTGAGAGTAGAGCTATAGGAGGGAACCCTTTGCAGTATAAGTAAAAAGAAAGGAATTTATATAAGATGACATGAAACAGGTGTTTAAGAAGCACTGAACTTCACAGTGGAAAAAGTGCTGTTGAGGGAGTAATACATTCAGAAGCTGTGTGATCATGCAAAACCATTTAAAATCTATAATGTTCTCATCTCTATGCATGAAAGTATTGCTTTTATACAGTGTTTCATGAGGAACAATGTGGTTGCATTTATAGCATCTAGCAGGAATAGAGTGTGGGTTTTTCTTGATGGGTTGAATTCTGATTGATATAAACAAGATATTCATTTGATGAGTCAGGTTACAAGTGTAGCCAAAGTCATAAAATGTAGAGGAAAGAACAACCACATGAGAATTTGACCTATCACTTTTGTCTTATTATCCCAGTACTTGAAGAAATGATCTAAGTCTTTCAATGAAACGGATATTCTATAGTTTGGAAGAAAAATTATTGAGTATAAAAATTAAAACTGATTCTAATGTGAATGAGTTCTACAATAAGTACAATTATTATTATTTTAAATTTTGCTAAGGTCACTACTAAGACTTCATTAAACAGAGGCAAAATTCTACCAGTTCCTTTATGCTGCTTTTTCCAAAGTTTTGCCTCCTATAACCTTTGAAATCTTGGTGCTAGATTATTAGAGATAATAGATGATTTGCACTTTCAAAGAGGTTATTTATACTCAGTAACATTTTAATCTAGCATGAGGTATTTTCTAGTTTAAATGAATCCAACAAAGTCAATGCATTGCATTTATACATAAGCAAATCTCACAAACACACACACACACACACACACACACACACACACACACATCTTTTGACTTCAGTTTCTTCATTAGATAGAATGGTATTTTGGAAAATGTTGTAGAAAAGCATTTTAAAAATAAGGCTTTGCATTCATTTGCACAGCATTCTCATGCCTAGGAATACATTGACTTTTATTTGGTATAGTTTAATCAAACAATGTTTAGCAATAACATTAGCCTATAAAATTGATATTTGTCTAAGAAATTGGAAATTTGAATAAACAAAAAAGAAGAGAAAGAAAGATATGGGATCCCTAGCCCTCCTTGTTCTCAGGGCTATTGTCTCAGTGCCCAGAGTTCTTGCTGGGCAGCTAATGTACAATCAGGCAAGAGGTCTCTCGCCAAGGACAAAAGTCCTGGTGTAAGGAACATACTGGGAAACCAGTATCTGCTGAAAACAGCAGGCAGATATTATGGCCAGATTAGCGAGATCAGGTAAAGTATCTTACTTGTTAAGGTTACCAGAAAGTTAGGTAAGAATAGAGATAGTATGCTTTGACTAGCGGGGACAAGTCTGGTCACTCCACCCTAGCTGCACCAGATAATAACGCATCCCCAAAAACACATCTACACATGCATGTGTATTCCCTATGGGTTTGCCCACCCTCTTTGAGCTTGATTCTAAATAAATATGAGACTGCCTTGGATTGGGGCTGCACCTACTTGGTGTAGTCCCTTTAGGCTTATCATTGCTCAACCCGTTTTGGACTTTGAATAATCTCTCATCCTGCACTACTCCCAACACTCCTTGGCAGGAAGAAAAGAAGGAAGGATAGAGGGATAGAGGGAGAGAAGGCTGGGGAGGGGGTGGTGGTGAGAGAGAGAAAGACAGAGACAGGAGGAAAAAAGGAGAGAAAGGGATAAAAAGAAAAAATTTCAATCTGATAGTGACCAAGTATTAAATGTTATTTAGTTATTATAATACTATTATTTAATAATTAACATTTTGATTTCTGATTTTTATTACCAGCTAAGAACAAATATTTTGTTTAATTTTGTACATGGGTCTCACAGTTAAGTTTTGTTGTACCAAAACCAAAAATTAAATTATGCCCTTTTGCATTAGGTTCAATTTACATAATTTACATAAAAATTGCTTTTAATCATCTTTTTCTCCCAATTAATTAAATATGGTGGTCTTCATCATTTTATCTCCCCCAATGATAACTCCAGGTTACTTTTAGAATTTGGTGTATCTTCTTATTTACTTTCCTTGATATATCTCCATTTTACCTAGGCTGTATACTTTTTTCTCACTGTAGTTTATACAATCCCCAGAGATCATCAAGTTTTCATATAGAGAAGAAAAGTGTGAGGCAAGAAGAGTGAAATACTTACCCAAGGGCAAAAATAATTTGTTTACAAAACTGGCCCAATACTACAAATAATCACCTCTAACATATGTGTAACTGTTTACATCGAGCCACACACTTTATCCTAGTATGTGTGTAAAAATCAACCTCTCAACAAGTCAACTACAATTTTAATCTTCAGAAATTCATTTCTGAGTTTTTCCACATAACATATTAGATGGAGTTTACATTTTTTCTATTTTTCTGCCTAGACAGTCTAACTCTACACTTACTCAATAGAATAAAAAAAAAAAAAAACCTCAAAATTGATCAAAGTCCTAAGTGTAAGATCTAAAACTATAAAACACTTAGAAGAAAACATACTGTGTTTACTTTGTGGCCTGGAATTAGGCAATGCTTTCTTAGATACAATACCAAAATCCAAGAATTAAATAAAATTTAATTACATTTTAAATTAAAATTAAAAGCTTTTGTGTGTGAAAGGACATATCAAGAAAAGTGAAAGAAAATCCACAGAATGAAAGTATTTTCAAATCACATAACAAATAAAGGTTTAGAATCCAAAATATATAAAGAAATCTTACAACTCTACAATAAGAAGTCAAAGACTGATCTAAAAAGGAGCAAAAGATTTGAATAGTCATATCTCAAAAGTAGGCATACAGACCAGTAAGAAGGTGAAAGGATGCTCAACCTCATTATTCATTAGCAAACTACAAATCAAAACCACAATACATTATATATACTAAGATGGCTGTGACAACAACAACAAAAAGTGGCAATAATAAATGTTATGATGCATAGGAAGTAGAACACTCATTTATACTGGTAGGAATGTAAAATGGCACAACTATTTTGGAAAACAGTTTATAGCTTCCTCAGAAAGTTAAACATAGTTGCATATAACCCACTCCTGGGAATATTTATTCTTAGGAGAACTGAAAATATGTGATTATACAAAAACTTGTACACAGATGTTCATAACACTATTATTTATAATAGACAATACATGAAAATAACCCAAATACACAGCTGCTAATAAATGGATAAACAAAAAGGGGTAAAGCATGCAATGAAAAATTACTAAGCCATAAAAGGAATAAGGTACTGATACAGACTTTAGTGTGGATGAACCTAAAAACATTAAGGAGGTCAGGCACAAAAAGCCATATATCATTTACATGTAATGCCCAAATAGGCAACTGTATAGAGACAGAAAGTACATTAGTGAATGTTAGGGACTGAAGAGAAGGGATATGAGCAATCACTGTGTTCTGGAAGTAGTTAATGATGATGACCACACAATCCCAAAAGCAACTGAATTACACATTTTAAAAGGATACAACTTACTTTAAGGGCATGTAAATTATTTTTTTTTTGTGTTCCAATAAAACTTTATTGACAAAAACAGAGGGTGATTTTTATTAATGAAGACAGACCATCATTTCCTGACCCCAGAGAAGGAATTCAAGCCTTAAGAATAGGAGTTACGACTGGATTTATCCTGTAGAAGCCATGTACCCTTTAAACTAGTTGGATCTCATTTTCTTTTTTTTTTTTTCCATTTTTTTTTTTT